>QPKB01000592.1:0-25432 GCA_003546025.1 Camphora micrantha
TAGTAAGTCTGAAAGGGATAAGGTAGTAGAGGGTCTCACCCTCTGCTTGTCGGGGGATTTCCGCCTTCGATGAGGACTCTTCAGTAATGGATGATCCTCCTTAGTCTTATGGTGGTTGAGTCTCAGTTGAATGGAGGGTGTCTAAGCTCTGAATTCAAGTTCAAGTCCATATGTGTAAGAGTTCATTCTGGTCTGGGTTGTTGATGTGAATTGTATGGATTTCCTTTCCCAATGTGGTGATAATGTCTTCCTTATTTTCTGATGACTGCTTTGTTCTAAGGTTTGTTTATGAGTTTGTTGGTTTGGCTCTCTGTTCTGTGGTGTGAGAGTCTATTCGGACTGGTTGTTCAATGTTCTTCTTTCAGTTTGCTGTCTGGAATCTTCTTTTCCGTCTCGCTTTCTCTCTCTCAGAGGTGGCACCCCCCCACTCTCTTCTTTTAGGGCTGGTGCAGCCTTCGATGAGCGCTATGCTGTAAGAGTTATAGGATAGAGGTAAAGTAGTAGCATTGGTTCACGCCCACTGCCAATCAATCTATCAATCAATCCGCAGGAATCAAGGAAGGCCTGATCAAAGGCACTGCTTCGTGTACCTTGTCTTGAAACTTAGCCACCTCCATTTGAAGCAACTTCGGTAAGCATCCAACATGCGATAGGGGAAAGGATAGGCCTATGAATTCACTTTACCAGTTGGGACCTTTGCTATTCTCGCTATTCTGAACGACGTATGGGATTCCTTTCCCACCATGCACGCACCATGCTCAATCTTAACTTTGAACTTTGTCTTGTTGGTGTGATGAAGTCTACCGCACTGTAGAGAAGAGGGCGGAGGGTGTAGGGGCATCCGAAGAAGCAGACGCATCAGTTTCATCATTACGGTAATTGACGGATTTCAATGATCAACTACAAAGGAGAGACTATTTGATCCTTAATAAGCCAAGCAAGCAAGCGAAAGCACACAAGCAAGGGTGCGAAAACACGCAAACAGGCAAGCAAGAGCGACAGAGATAATGGGGAAGCCGTTTTCCGAACATCTTCGGTAGGTGTAGTATAGATAAGTGAGCCAGACTTCCTTGGCGGCGGCTAAGATGCCGATTTCGGTTCTGCATCAATGGTAGAGGCCGTGGAGTAAACAAGGACTGCGGCTGAAGTTCAGGCTGAGAAGAGTTCTGCTACCGATCCAGATGGTGGGCGTGAAGGTGGGTTTATCTAGGTAGGCTCGACCTTCGTACGAGACTTAAGTAGTGAGGAGCGCGATGTAAGGGCGGGAGGGTAAGGGCATGTAATTACGCCAGAAGTGGAGGCGGGCTTAATGTCCCGTTCAGACGATGTAGAAGTGGACATAATGTAGTTCAGGCAGAAAGCTTCAAAAGACTAATGTACATCTACCCGTATAAGGTAAACTATCCTAAAGGCGTGAAGTAAAGTAAGCGAAAGTGTCTTTTTATGCCTTGTTCTATCCCTTTCCCTTGCTCTTTCTTCTCTTCAAGGGCTAGGGTGGGTGGGGAAGAAAAAAGGTTAGATAACGAACAGGGATCACGGATCACGCCCGGGCTCTCTTTCTCCGCGGAAGGACTAACCCCCAGGTCCACTACCGAAGTGGTTGACGATCCTTCTCGATCAGTTCGTTCGGCAGAGCGATCAAATGAGGGCTAAGTAGCGCCTTCCTCAAAAGTTGTCTATTCGACTAGGGCATCAGCAGCTTCAACTGGAGATTCCGCTAAAGGATAAGCATCAGTGTCAGTATCAGCCAAAGAAAGATAAACAAGAGCTCTTTCATCCGCAGCAGTTGATCCTAGCCCATATGTAGCTGCTCGTGAGGAGGTTTCTGTTGGGGTCTGTTCATTTGTAGGGAACCCACCTTTCCGGAAGGGAAGGTGTGGGTCCTTTAACTCTTCGGATTTAGCCAATAGTTGATTCAGTCACCACAGATGAGACGGGCGATTCGGTTGATGATAGAGCCACAGAGCAAGGGTGCACTTTTAAAGGCAAGGTTGGCTCGTAAGCTCAACTCACTCGAGAAGCGCGAACAAAGAGCTTTTTTCGCGCATTGAGCGAGCAGTTTTGGTGGTATCCAGGCTAACACACTTTCTCTAAGAATTAGTTTCACGACGAGTCCAGCTCTGACCCTGACAGTTAGCAGACGTTGGCGATTCCGCAACTAAAAAGACAGGCCAGCCAAGCCAAGTTAAGTACATTACCTTTCTCATGCCTGATAGCCCGAACCCCCTCTTTATGCTATTTTCCACTACTCCGAAAGCTAGATTCTAAGTATAAGCTCTCGAAACTATTCCGAAGTTGATGATTTCGCTTCCGCGAGTGATGCCTGGCTAAAGCACTCGAGCGTTGCAAAGGCGAAACCGTCCCCATACCGCCCTTCCTTCACTGCCTAGGTGAGATAGCTGAGCGACCAAACGGAATCTTAAGTCAATCTTCTCGTCTTGTCGACGAGTGAGGTTGGGCCTATTGGCAAAGCAAAGTTTTTTATTAATTTAATGCCCCGTAGGCTTTCCGGTTCGGGCAAGAACGAGAATCCCCTGGACCCCTTATTTCCCTTCTCTTATCTGCCTGTACCACCCCCTCCCTTCCACTCCTTCAAAATTCAATATTTGTCACGGCCATGTACCATTTCTGAAGGCCAAGTCTTTGTCCTTCACCGATGCAAATTGTATACAGAAAGGGCCCCCAACCCACGACACTTTTTGATTCTTCCATCAATTGGTTTCCAGAGATCCTCCGCCGCCTCCTGAACCATCTTCTGGCTTAGAGTGATTCCTAAGGTTTCCTATATAGCCACCGTGCCCTCTTCTCTGATTCAATTCCAAATGGAATTCTTTCCCTTCTCTCTCATCCGAGTCAGAGATAGTATTAACACCTTCACAGCTTGATGAATCGCGAAAGGCTAACCGGATCAACAAGGGTCTCGCTTGCTTTATAGCACTATTTCTAGCTTGAATTAAGGCTTCTAGCTCCTCTTCCTGTATCGAAGCTACTTTCAAATAAAGTCGGTTTATTTAGGTAGGCAATCAAGCCTGTAGAGTCCAATGAAGGATGATGATACACCAACCGGATCTCCAGCCCAATCGAGTCGGTCAGTCAAGCAAACCGCTATCCTGAACACCAAACTGAACGGCATCAATTACGTCAGTCAGTCAGTCAAACAAAGAAGCAAACAGACTGAACACCAACCGGATCTCCAGCCCAATCGAGTAGTTGGTCCCGCTTCCCCTTTTCCGGTATATTTAGGTACCAAGACATTTAAGTCCGTGAAGGCTGACTTCTACACTAACCAAATAAATAAGAAACTGACTTTCGTCAAACGAAATAAAACATCAAATCCGCTCGGGGATCAACATCGTTCCTTCAGGCAAGTTCAGCTACAGAAGTTGAAGAGGAGGGGGCTCCAAGCTCTAGGAATGGAGTCGGAGGTCCTACATCTAGAAGTCAACCTGTGACTACACACATAGCTCCTGTGTGGTAGGCACTAACTATGTCTTTTCCCAGAAAGCGAAGACTACCGCTCTCTTAAGATGCCCCAGTCGATTAGAACAACTTTAGAGTAAGGCGCTACTAAGCCCTCTATTCTGCTTCTGCGGATGCTGATGCTTCTGCTTTAGCTCTCGCTTCTGCGTCTGTTTCTGATTTTAGACCCATCTTCGGAAAAAATCATTCATTTCCTTCCCCACCCACCGCCCTCTTTTCAACTGTTGTGAGCCTTCGGCGATTGAGAATATAGGCCTCGCCGCTTGAGAGTACCCATATTATTTTTTTTTTTTTACATGTATTCCCCTCGGATTAGGACACTGGTAACGCATTCGAATCGTGTTTACTCCGGCCTTGCGAACGATTGAAAGTTCCCATTCGAGATTCGGTACACTTGTCGATACACGGTTCTCAAATCGACTTTCTCTCGGTCTATCTATCTCTGTCGGCAGAGTCCCATTCTTGAGATACCTGACATTGATATCAGTTTATTCCCCCTGATGTACCCGATTGTTGTTGTTGATGTTTATAGTTCCTTCTCTTCGATCTTATCCTAGTGAGGGGACGAGTCATCTTTCTCCACATCGCCCAGGGGTTGCGGGGAAGGGAGTCGTCTCGTTCAATTACAGGCTTGATCCAGTATTAGGATGGATGAGATTGGCCCAAGCAGAAAGATCTCCAGAGATAGGAGTTCGGGCATTTCTATCGTGGAAGTTAACTGGAAAGATTAGGCTGGGGGTCCGACCGACGGAAGGGAAGCTTTTTTCCGACTTTTGAGGCAGGTTAGATAGAGTTGAGGAAGACAGATGATCGATAGGTGACCGGATCGCATTTCCTATGCTTACAGTCGGGATAAACTGGCGTATAGCTAACTCATTCTTTGGGTACTTTCACTCTGGGATGTCGCTTTCAATTGGCTTACGAGATCGAATCTCCTTCGGTGCTCCAATCACACGGTTCTCAGATCGATTCTATCCCCTTAGTCGGTACTCTGAGTCCCATTCTTGAGGTGACTTGTGATGGTACTTTCTTCACTTCATTCTTGATGTACCCGACATTGATGTCAGTTTATTCCTATGGGTCTACCCTGATGTTGATCTTGATCGTTCTTCTTCTTGTTCATTTTTCTATTTAGTGAGGGGGAGTGTGAAGAACATTATGGGATCTGACTCTCATTATGGGCTTGCTTTCCTTTTCGGAAGGAGGGCGGTGGGTGGGAAAGGTGCGCGGGCTGAGCGTAGACTAGTCTGTTCAGGCAGTCACAGGCTCGCTAAAGCTAAAAACGGAACTTAGCTTCTCACTGACTACATCAGAAGCGAAATCCTCAACTTCAAATACAATGCGAGCTGGGACGGGGTTGCCTTAGCTACTATGGTGTACATATGCCAGGAATCGCACCATCGCCTGAGGATAGGAATCCTACCTTGGGGCAGGGCCAGATCTTGATGTAGAAAGGAGCTCTCAAGCTGAGGCGGAGAAGGAAGCTTACGATTTTTTTAGTGTGTGAGGTGGCCCCGAGAGCTGAACCAAAGCCGGCCGTTGCGAGACCAGGAGCTTTAACAGTTGCCCAGAAGAGGTTCACACGGCAGCTAGAGTTTGAGGCGAGCTTCAAAACCGGGGAACAGCTGAACAGCAATCTCCAGCCCAAAGATAAGATGCTCGGTTGAATAAGTGAGAAGCTCTGCTCTAGCCCTAAAATCTCCGTGACAAGGGGACAATAGCGGCCCGTAGCGCGCGTTGAACAGGCCGTGTAAGGGTATGAGACAAAAAACATTCGATTTTTTTTATGCCACCGGTATTTGGTTTATAAATGGAAGGCAGGGGATAAAGATCGGATGGGGTCTAGCCCTGGAGTGGGCTTTAGGACTCAATCCCCCTTTTAGGTTGTGTATTACCAGTCAAGGGGTTGACGATACACAGCCCAAAGGACGGCAGATGGGAAAACACATAGTTAGTACCTGCCAAATTAATCCACTTATTCTTCCTCGCCGACCCCGGCCACCGCCTTTGTTTTCTACCGGCTTGCCGCTGTGCATTTGCTCAATGTGCTTGCTAGCGTATGCAAAGGCTTCCGCTTTCTCGGTTAGCCGTCACCACGACGCGGACTCGAACCACCCCAGCGCTACTTTCCCTTATTTCATAGTAGATTGTGATCTTTGGAATGGTCTATCTATCGTCCGTACCTCTCATTTTATTGTCAAGTCTGCGCTTCCCTTTTGCCCTATAACTCGTTCAAATGCTTTATTCCTAGCTTCGTTCTTTACCTATGACATAAGTTGGCAACTACCATATTAGATACTTTGAATCCAACCAACCAAACTTCGCATTATACCATTCTTTTTCTGTTGAGATCTCTACCCTTCCTGGAAACTCGATGGATCTTTTCTTGGGAGGCAGGGAGCAATAAGATATGTCCTTCCTTTCAATCGCTCTTTCCTTCTCTCCACCGGCTTGATATGAACCCCGCGAGGCAAGAGACTTGTCATCGCCTACCTAAGATTTCAAGTCCGACTTGTGGGCTATTTTTCATGATGGGCCAATATACCTTTACATTATTGATGCAAAGCTTGAAAGCTCAATTCCTAGCTGCTACAGCTAAATCAAAGGCTACTACCTTAGCTGTTCTAGTAGCTCCTTTGATTTAGCGTAGGGAGGGTGGAAGCTCTATAGGACAATAGCTTTGGGCTATTTGGAAGCTATGCTATATAGGAAGAGATAGCAGCGGCTGGCTACTAGCTTTGCTTTTGCTATTAGCTCTTGCTAGTACTTTAGGAGCAATAGCTTTAGGAGAGGAGCTTACAGTAAGGTATGTAATATCCAATCATTGCGGATCCTACTAGATAGCTAAATATAGTAGCTTAGGAACAGAGCAATTCAATAGCTTTAGGAGCCTTCAAAGAAAATCGAATAGCTTTGCTTTGCTTAGCGGCTACTATTTTCTTTCTAGTAGCTGCTTCGCTTTAGGAGCAATTTGGTGTAGAACCACATAGCTTGCTCCGAAGCTATTGCATTGATAGGCAGGGCTTACCGGTACAATAAAGCAGGCAAGCTGTTGAATCCTTCGAAAATGTTGCTCTAGAACTCTTTTAGCTTTTTCGAGTGCAATTTATATCATACTTGCGCTCGCTCTAGCAAAGATAGTTCTGCAAGGTAATTGCTCAGGCGTTACTAGCTTTGCCTGCTTGGTTGTACAGCTACTAAAGCAACGCGCTATTTTGCTATTCGGCTCCTAAAGCGAACTACTAGCAATCTTTGACTTATTCCATTCTTCTTCTGCTGAGATGCTATGGACGTCACACACAATCTAGACAACGACTCAAAGTGCCAGTTGTGAACTCAGACCTTGAGAGAAGCCGCAGTTGACTGCTATTTCGGCCTAGACGATCCTTAGACGCACAAGGCGCTTCGAATTGTACAAGTCAGTCGTTCCTGGAGCTGTTTGGAGCAGTGCAAGATGAGGGCGAGGTCATGGACAAGTGAACGTCCATGCCTGCAGAGGAAACAGTCAAGCAGTACCTGGCGCGCTTCAAGGCGCAGCCCAACTCACGATAGACGATGGCGACACGTTGATTGAATAAGAAGTGGTTCGTGAATGGACTTTTGCTGTCTATCCGAGACCGAGTCAATCTCTTCCACCCGGACTGGAGCAAGTGGTGGCGCGAGCGACGAGCCTAGAAACAAAAGACCGTTCAAAGCCCCTATAGAATGAATAAGGGGAGAAGGAGGCGTTCGATCTTTCAAATCTCAAGGAGGACGTGCTCAGAATGGCCAAAGACGTCGTGCAAGATGCGGCAGAGAAAAGCAAAAAAAAGCAATGACTGGTGCCCTAAGTGTAAGACCAGTGGAAACTGCCTGGCCGACTGCAAGCAACAAGGGGCGGAGCGTGTCTTCCATTTTTTAGAAGGATAATCACAGGCCGACTGCAAGTATCACCCAAAGAGGAAGGCACAGCAGACCACATACCAGGCGCAAGAGGATAAAGGCGCCCGAGGCATTCTCGCAAAAGAAAGGCGCGGGGAACCTAAGACATAACCCAGGCGCTAGAGATCGCACGCAGAAGAGAGAACCTGGGGGCGCTCGATCATAAAAAGCCACGGATGCCAAGCCTATATTGTATTGGGGTGGGTTTCGTCAAAGATTGCCCCAAAACAAGCAGCCCCCCTAACATAAAGGCTCCTAGAGCGGCGGAAAGCCAGGCAGAAGCCGAAGGCGAATGACCTCAAGCTGCTAATTCAGATGCGGATTCCATGTTGCCGTATTTTAGAAGCAGTGGGCATCAAAGGAAGCCAGCTTAAAAGCAAAGCAAGGAAAGGCAGAAGAGGATTAACACGACTTAGCTACTTGTCTGAAAGCGGAAACAGAAGAGGAAGGTGACTAACTTCATTCGGTAAAGCTAGAAAGCAACCGGCAGAGGCACATCATACGGGTCTGAAAGAAGTCTAGCCTGCCAAGGAGCAAAGCTTCAGGTATTTCTATAAAACTAAACGTTCAGAATGGCCTCGGGAAAGGGCTAAAATCACCATTGAAATGACTTCTTTGGTCAATCCGCAATGAATATGCCTTTTCCCGTGTCCAGCCACAATTGAATTGCCTTTGTACTCTTCATTCAAGAGAAAAGGGAAGGGCGAAGTTGCTTCTGCTGGGAAGCCCTTTCGACCTAAGCCAGGCTCTTCAATAGGTTGAGTGACCATCTCGGAGGGAGAGTAGACCAGAGAGAGGTTATGTAATAGAGGTGATAGTGAGCCCCGAAGAGTGCTTTTCTATTATTCCCGTGACTCGCTACGTATTCCTTTCACTGGGCAAGCTCCATCGCTCCTAATACTACGACAAGGCTCGCTTATGGCTCGCTACCGTGGCTCTAGTAGTCCATCTTATTCAGAATTCGTCTTTATTTTTGTTGATGGTGCGTTGGAAGGGACGAAAGGAGCTAGTGAGCAATGACCTTCAAGGGGAATAGGCTTGCTTCTTCCTAGCGATCGGGTGGTCCTCCCTCTTCCTGCTCACCGCCGGTTCGCCCACTGCTGCTTTCATAGATGTCGTGCGAAGGGACAGAGCTAATGGATGCCTATTCTGTTCTCCTGCTCCAGCAGCTCAAAAGAGTTCAAACGGACAGAAGAGAGTCCTGCTACTGAAAGAAGTCCATACCATGGGATTCAAACAAAGGGGATTTCATCACGAATACGATTTCTATTGATTGAAAGCTTTCCTATTACTGATGGCAGGCGGGCCGGGTGGCTTCCTTTCCCGATTGAAAGCTGTTTCGGTGGAGGGGACGAAGCGAAGGAGATCCAGTTTACGGTTCCTTTGATTGCGTGCATTACGATTACTCATATATACCGGTTCCTGTGGCGATTGCTTGTGTACCTATTCTATCTAACTATCCATTCCTGCCTCTTCCTCTTGCTTGTAGCGATTGAAGTGACTCTTGCTTGTTCCTTTCGGTGCCGATGCCTATATTATATCCCCAGCGACTACCAATTCCTGCTTGCTTTTCTTCCTGCTCACACTCCTAAGCCAATACTCCGAAACCTATTATTCTGGCTTTCCAAAGTGGCGAGCAGCATTCATTCAACCCGTGGTTCTGTAAGACCTGGCTCGCTCCGTCTGACTACGCTCGCTGGTTGCTGTTCCTGCTTGCTTGTATTGTATGCCGAATACTCTTCTTCCGATTACTTGCGTACCGAACCCGCGTCCTTGCCTGAGCCAAAGAGTATGAAATAGTAGACTATAGACTATGGGCCATAAGGACGAATAGCCGCTGACTTGGCTGACCGCTGACTTCCACTTTCTTAGTTGGAATCCAATCCTTACTGCACTTTAGACTTAACGAGCCTACTACACTATTGCTTTCTTGAAAGATGTCTTGTTCCGGTGTAGATTGGTTTTTTGCTTGGTTGGGTTGTTTCAAATTCTGATTCCTACTTCTACTGACTCTTATGACGATCCTGACAAGCCAACAAAGAGACCAGTTCCTATTCTTTTCAATAGACGAGTGAGGTTCCTGCCTGAGATTGCTTTTGTGGCTCGCTCTTTCCGCTCGCACCGTTCAAGTGGATAAAGAAATCTTCCCTTGCTTTCGGTAAGCGAGTGGGCGTAAAGGCTGTATTTGCTGTAGCGGTAAGGGCGGAGCAAGCAGTAGTTTCAGTTACGGGTCAGGGGCTGGTGACTTCTAGTCACACTCGACTTCTTTTTCCGGGAGCTGGTACAAGCCTTACTAATAGGGGCGCTCGTAGAAAAAGTGTTCTTGTTGTGGTAGCGGAATGCGATGCGTCAAGTCAAGGTGCCGTAGTGAACTCGTTCTTCCGGTAGCGGTTACGGGCGTACGGTAGATTTAGAGTGTTTTTTTCTCTTGGGAAGCAAGTCCAGTGAAAGCACCGCAGAGATTTCGGTAGCAGGCGCTTGGCACTCGTGATAGTCAGTTTTGGTTAGCGGGTGCAGGTCAGGCACCGTAGAAAAAACGACTGCTGTTGCGTAAGTCAAGCAATTGATTGATTGATTAAGTATGTTGTTTTCTAAGCGAGAGGCGCTTTCCCAAAGAGAGTTTCTGTTCCGTTAGCGGTAGCAGGCGCAGTTGACTTCTAGGCGCAGGTGCTGTGATAAATCTCCTGCAAAAATACTCGAGGGCTCTTTGTCGGTGGTCGTAGTAAACTCGTTCTTCTGGTAGCGGTAAGCGGTTCCATTCCCTCGACTCGTAGACTCCTTGCGTTGTGTGCGCAGGTCAGGCGGTTAGCTCATCTTTCAATCTAGTTCCTTTGTTCAAGCTTTTTCTTAAAGATGAAATAATTCTTTCATTGCTCAAAAAGGAAAAAGACTACACTCGCTCTTCTTGACTCGCTTCGTAAACTGCGCTCGCTCGGTATTCTAGGGCAAGCGCCGTAGAAAGTCTTTCTTTCTTTTCTTTCGGGTAGCTTTAAGGTCAGGGCTTTGCGGGCAAATGACTTCTAGGCTTACGGTTCAAGGCGCTGTTGATCAGACAATCTTCCGGGGTACAGGCACAGCTCAAGCGTACGATCAGAGAGAACATGCGATGCGCTTCCGGTAATGTCATGCTCTGTTTTTTTTTTACACAAACAATCTCGAAACGCCGGAAATCAAAACTGGATTTCTCGATCCGACTGATGAGGTGTACACGGGCGCGGGGAAGGCACCTACTACAACTCCAGCTTATGCTAGCCGAACTGTGAACTAACGCTTGTAGCTTTAGTTTGAGATCAGAGAGAATGCCAGTTGATCACCGATAGGTGCTGTGATAGAGTCACTCGCTCTTCTGGGCTCGCTTCGTAAACTTGCTCTTAGGTTTAAGTTGAAGTTGACTTCTTGTTCAGGGAAAGCGAAGCGCTCAAGCTCCGAGGGTCGTAGTAAACTCATTGTTCTCTTTCCGATAGCTAGGAAGCCGAGTTGAACCAGCAATCCTCAAGTCAAGCGAGAAAGCAAGTGGATCAGAAAATGTATCTCGTGCTGGTAGCGAGAAGGAAGTAGGCAGATTGAGAGATTCTTTCTTTCCAGGCGGAGGGGAATAAAACCTATCTCTTTCCGGGAGCTAGGCTTAGGTGCCGCTCGTTAGTCAGTAAAGCCCACGGCAGGTGCTGCTGTTAGTAAAGCAAGTCAGTAGAGCTCGGTACTCGGTTGATAAAAACAAATTCCCTCTTCCAGCAAACGGAGGCTTGGCTTGAAAGCCGGAGTTTGCTGGAATGGATACTCGAAGCTTCATCACTCGCTGTAGAGCAGATATCAGTAGCCGAGCAGATGGGAGAGAAGGAAGGAGAGTCCTTTCCATCTGATCTTTTCCTTCACTCATGAAGGAGGTTGGAAAGGAAGGAGTCAATTTCCCAGGAATACTCCTCAGGAGCGTATTTGTATCTTTTGGGCCCCTCTAGAGAGAGAGATTGGTCGGTTGCCAGAAGGAGAATGAAATATATCCATATTTTCGATCCGGAATCCATATACCTTTGAAAATAGGAATGCTTGTAGAATGAAGCTTTGCGAGATTTTGAATAGCTGACCCCACAAAAGTCTAGGCTTAAGAACGGTGATGATAGTTCAGTTGTCGAAGAAAATGTCCCGATGAACCTTTATTCGCACTTTCTGTCGCTAACCCGTGGCGGACAGAGCTAACAGGTGGCGGGAAAGGTACCTCCACATTTCTAACCTCGGGAGAGGAGGACGTTGATCGAGCTTTTCCATGCCTAGTCCCAGTTTCGGTTAAAGACCCAGAGCGGGCTACGGATCTATACCAAGCCCGTTACGCCATAATTCATTGAGGTTGATCCCGAAGTTGCGGTCTATCCCGTAGCTGTAGTCTCTCTTTATTCACCCCAAGAATGAACTATCCTTTGTTTCACGGGATGGATTTCATTAACACGGATAGACCAGAAATGGTCTTCGAAAGCGGCAACAAGGCTTTTTACAAAAGAGCTAGCTACTTCTTCTTCCCCTTTCTCTCCGGGGTTACGGGTAATGCCTGGGATACTGCTTCGACGATTCGAACTGCTCTACCAGAGATAGATGTTTCCATGTTCGTATTAGAGCCCGAAGAGAGATGTTTCCTTCTCCGACTGCTCCTGCTCCCAACCCCCCATTTCTTCCTTACGTCCGACCTAGCAGCCCGGATCCTAACCTCCGACTTTGATGTTGGTCATTCTTTCCAACCGATGAGACTCACTCTGATAAAAAAGTGATAGGAAGAGAGAAGATCTCCTCCTGGAAGGACGGAATGGAAGGGGGGGGGCGAGAGTCACTGGACTGCCTGCCGGAAGGGGGAGAAACCGGAACTAACTACGGATAAGGTGCCCGTAACCAGGTACATATCTGTGTTAGGGCTTTCAACCCTAATATTCAAATCCAAGCAATCTCCGAACACCAGCCTTTCCTAACCTAAGAGAATAGAACAATTGAGTGGGGGACTTCACTAACATTAGATAGATGCTTCCGCCGAATAGAAACAACCTTCTGATCAGTCTAATGTTCGGAACCTCCCCTTCCAAGGTGTTTTCACGATCTGCCCGATGGAGAGGTGCGGCAGCCACTCGGCCGCCGGGAAAGGAATAAACCGTACCAGAGTTTCCTGATGAGGGGTACGACCCCGGTGTTCAACAACATAACCTCTGCTGCTTAAGCTTCACCGACTGCTTCATCCACTACTGCTGCATCTTCCTCAGTGGGGGAGGTAGTCCATTCAAGAGTTGTTCGATCTGCTAATTCTGATTCGCCCAGGGCCCTTGAGGCACTCGACTGCTAGCTAGGGGATGAAGGGGTTGAGTCTCATGCTCTTCCTCTTCCCCCTCATTCAAACACGGGAGATGCCAGAGCCCGATATCTTTCTTATCACCGGAAAGGCCTTACTTACCCCGGCTGGGGTAGTTCAATCCACCGGGGATCACCAGGCTCTTATAATTGTATATATGGGAAAGGGCTAGGAGAGTCCTATTCTTCTTCTCTTTCTTCGGCGGGGAATATGGGTATGGTAAGCCAATCATAACTCCCTCCAGCGGCCGTCCGGTTCGTAGCTCTTTCCCGCTCGTTTATAGCGGCGCAGCCAACGAGAAGAGAATTTCCCGAAAGCCGGGGGTTGGATGGGGAAATCTCTAAGACATGGTTTCGGTTGCCCCATACACGAAAAGGTGTGCAAAGACAAAGTTGGAAGTCTTTATCCTGGATCGGGTCTTCTTGTCGATTCCTTCCGAGATAACCATGGTCGATTTCTCTCGCCCGGCTGTCCCTCGGCGTTGCAGTGTTCTATCCCTGGGGGGTCAATGCGTCAATGGGATGGATGCGTAGCGCACGTGAGGTTTGGATAGTAGCATCCGCAATGGTGCGGGGTGTGCTTGGTGTAGACTTCGATAGCGGAGTGCACTAGTAGCTATGTGTCAGTGAAAGGACGGGCCAGGGTGTGTGGGGCGAGTCACCCCGTAATTCCTCGTGTCAGTGGTGTGGTGTCCGCGCTGGGGCGGCCGGGATATTACCTTCGTGCGCGCGAATGTCACTGGTAAGGGTTGGCCCGGAGCTCTGCGGTTGATCCGTTGGGTAGGAATAAGAGTCATTAATGGCTTTCGAGATGAGGCAGCCAGCCACTCTTCCTGGGTAATGCGCCCAGGTAACTGTGCATGTGTCACTGTTCCGGTCGTTGGGAACGGTCATGGTGTAGCCTGTGCAGAAGATGAGTGAGATGTATCCCGACGGTCGAATTGCTGCTCCCTCCCCTACTCCCGACGAACCTGCTGGCCGCTGCAGCGAGGGATTCACTTGATCGGATGGAGCCGCTGTCAACTGCAGCAGTAGCTGGATTCGGAAAGGGTGATAGGGATTCATTACCCGACTATCCGAACTTGATGTCTGTTTCTGTTCCCGCTTCGAATGGGAGATGCGACCATCACGACTCGACGACTGAACCATATGTCTGTATTAATGTATGGGGAAGCCAGGCATACTCATCCAGATAGGCGGGCCTCCGATTACAAGGAGGATCGAATTCCTTACTCACCGGGAGAGAGGGGTAGGAACGCCCGTGGGTGATTACGCAGCCTTTTGAACCTGCCCCTATTCAGCCAAGTAGTGATCCGGGCAGAAAAAACAAATGGCGTAAGTAAGGATGGTATTCTTTTTACTACCTCTATCCCAACACATGAGGAAGGGATTAGAAACTCGATGAGTCCGATCTTCAGGAGTTAGATCACCAACTCTACTAGGCAGATCACCTACTGAATGAGGAGGAAGACCAACTGAACGAGATCGACAAACATTGAAATCGCTGGTGAACTTGAGGGTGAAAGGTCCTCGATAGAAGCAAGCAAAGACGCTAGGCATCAGGAGCGAGCCTGCGAGCGGCAACCTTTATATATGAGCAATGAGCAAGTGGAGATTGAGATATCCAAAACAAAAGTAGAGTGGAGATATCCGAGGCGAGAGAGACCCACGTCTATATATGTCGAATCGGGAGCGCTTTTCATTGGGACTCGAGGAATTGGTGCTCAATACAACTGATGCGCTCCATTTATTAATATGAAATTCAAACTTGAGCGAGTGAAGCGGGAAGTTGAAGTGGATCGAGATCGGGAGATTGGTTGAGCGGTTACGTATGCAATCTCGAGGTTTTTGTCGATTAGCGATTACACAGCGGACCAGCCATTGTGGAAAGTGCTCGGCGATGCGCGGATATCAGAAGGAAAACGTCCGCTACACTTGAGTCGGTTAGCAAGTGGATTGCACCTTTGCCCATTTGAGAGGTGGGAACTAAAGGAAAGTCCTGGATTCGGGAGGATGTGAAGGCCATTGTAGGACCGTGGTCTTTTCTTGACCACCCTAGGACTGGGAGACCGAGTGGGCTCCTGGGGAGAAGAGGGGAACGAACTTCACATCAAAAACGGATAAGACTTTGTTCCGGGATACCACCTGTCACCAGTCATGAGGCTTCCGGGACACTTGGGCTACCGCATTAGCACGGCTCCAGCACCACAACCCAGCAAGATACGGCTTTTTTCAAGTGCTATGCAACAACTATTAAACCATATTGGGGGCGCGCTAGCGCCCGCTAGCGCTTTATATAGTTAGGTTTAGAGTTGGGGCATAGCTCTGTTTGACTAAGACTAATAGGGGCGCGTTGCGGCGCCCAACCGCTGCATGTAGGGATGGCCCTGGCATGGAACAACCCCCCTTACTCCATAGGGCACGATGAGGTCGAGCTTACAGAGCCCAGCCACATCGATTCCCTGCTTCTAAAGCCCCCCAGCCCGTACCCTTGCCTATCCCTTGGGGGACACACTGCACCCAGTAAAGGTATCATCCTCTTTCCCAGAAAGAGAGCGATCAATCACCTCGCGCAATTGATCTCATCCTCTACGTCCCGGACGCTGAGGGCTAGTCATGCTGTGCGAGTAGCGGACCTGGCCTGCCGACTGTAACCTTCGCCTGGAACTGGCTTACCGCACTAGCTTACTGTGCGAGCGAGTGGAGTTATTCGCCTCTGACTTAAAAGCACCGGCCAGAGTGAAAAGCTTTCCATGAGAGTCTTTCGCTTAGCGTACAGGAAGGAAACTCTCTTTGGGAAAGCGCCTCGCTACCCGAACAAGGAAGATTTTGATCAACACTGGCTACCGAACAAGGAATTTGATTCCTTATCCACTAACTGAACGTAACTTCACTAGCGGTTTAGTTCTCTAAGCCCTATAGTTGCCCTATATTAGCCCATTAAAAGACCAACTAAACCAACAGATCTAAAGGTCTGAAAGGGTCACAAACCCCCCAATGTTGAATTCGCTTTCCGCCCTCGACGTGCCTAGCCGCCAGCACAACACTTACAAGGGACTGACTTAGTCTTATAGGGGACCGGTTTAACAATGGGAAAGAGTCTCTCGAAAGAAGAAGAACAACAAGTCAAGAAAAGGACAAAGGAATTAGATGGACCTAAACACAGAACAAGCTTTATTGATAGTAGAGAACTCTTTTTACACCTCAAATCAACCAATACCAAGACTACTTGGGCATACTTTGCTTGCCCTCACAATACAACAACCATCTTATTTATAGAAGGTAGTGACTTGTCCCATAAGTTTCCACTTATGGAAGGAATCTCCTAGACCAGAATGACTCTAAAAAATTCTATTGACGTCAGTCTCCCACTTACATCTTGACAACTCACTCTCACCACTCACATCATGCTCCCTACCTTTATGTCACTAAAGACACCACTTCTACCCTACAATAGTGCCCCACTTTTAGACAAAAATACCCCGATAATAAACCCCTAATTGAGTGGATAGCATGAGTGCATTGACTTTGAACTTTCAACTTATTTAAATAGTGCACTACTAGTCACACCACCATCTTTCATGTCTTTTCCTCTGGGTTGTTCCAGCTGTAGTAGATTCCTCTTTGAGTCAGCAATGTGAGCCCCACTGGTGGGTCCCGCGAGGTGGGTCCCAATTGGTGGGCCCCACTATCTTTCTTCGCTAGCGTAGCCCTCAGGTTCATCTGATTCATATTCCTTGGAAACTAACCACGCTAGGATATCGTCATCATTAAGATCGTAGAAAGTCTCAATAGGCTCCAGTGGCTGCTCGTTTAAGAAACATTTCTCCATTGGTACCGAAAGATCTTCGATCTGGCTTTCGATGCTGTCAGTTGGTTCTATGGGTAAGACGCTGATCGATTCCTCTCCTTCGATCTGAAGAAAGTCCTCGTGCTGCTGACTAGGACGGACCGTCGATCGGATTTGTTATCTGATCTTGGATAGCTTCGTCGCTTTCTGAAGAAGAGGAGTCTTCGTGTCGCCGTTTCTTTGGAGAGGTTGATGGTTGAGGGTTCTCCGATGGCGGCGGAGCTTCGCGATTTTCCTGAACGGGTTCCCATTCGGGAAGAGTCTTATAGAATCTATCGCCTTGCATGTTCTGGTCCGTCCTTAGCCGCTTGTTAAGGAAGACCATCTTACTGCTCTTGTCATACTTCCACCTGCAATAGTAGTTTCGGACCAAAAAGACTGTCTTTTTGTCCCTCGTGCGGTCTACTCTAAGTCCGTAATCCCACCGGATGATCCAAGGGACTTGGTTTATCGCCAAATAATGCAAGACTGAAGATGGCTTGACGACTTCTGATACGGATCGAGATCCCTTCATTTCGTCGAGTGTACAATAGTTCAGGGCTGCGACCGGGACTCCGTGAATCCTCCACAATTTTTCTCCTTTCCCAATTGGAATCTTCCATGGTTGGAAGTCTTTCCCTAGGAGGATAAACCAGGAATGCCTTCTGTACGGATTGTTCACCTTTCTGAGTTCGGTGAACGCCTCCTTGTATGAATTAGAATTGCACCATAAACTTTCGTAGAACCCGAACCAGGTTCGGCGATTCATAGTGTCTGCCGGCTCCCAAGTCATAATCCTTTTGAAAACACACGTCGAGTAATTGCCCCGACGTCATCGTTTCGGTGCACGATGTATGCAGTTCTTGTCGCCCTGAGAATGCTTTCTGCACGTCTCCATGTGATTTTTGAGGTTCCATGGGTGTTTTTCCTAGGATATTCATTAGCTACTTCCCAGGGGTTCTGATCGATGTAGGCCTGTTCAGTGTGGACCACGATTTTGGTGTGATTCAGTTTCCACTGGCCGTCCATTCCTTTATTTTCATCCTGCAAGATTTGGTTGTTGTATGCACCTGAAGATATTTCAACATAAAACTATTAGATTATGTGACGTTTATCAGTGTGCGGGACGTGTCTTAGTTTCAAGGGCCCAAAATCTTCGGAATTAGGATGTTGAGACTGACGATTGGATATAGAGTTATCGTCCTAGGGCTTCGATTCTGAGTTGATCGACCTTGGTCTTATGAAATCATTCCCTTTTGAACATTTGAAGCTCTTTGAAGCTAATCCCTCGAAAAGGATCAGCTTGGGTATTTGTGTGGCACATCTGGAGTGTGCAACAGTCTGAGAGTTTTGTTCTACGGGAGGCTTCACAACTGATCCTAATCTGAGGCCTTCCTCGAACCTGCTCTTGGTATTCAGACGAGTGACTAAGTGCAGAAGAGGCAATTTGCAGATTTCTGTCTACATGACTTGTGTTGATTTGCATATATTTTATTGAGCGAGACATTGATCTCTCCAGCTCATTCTAGAAGACAGGTTTTCTGTTGTCAGACCCTTTTCGTGCCGTGTGACCTAGTGCAGACCCCACAATTCGCAGTTTTTTGGTAACACATCTTGTGTCGATTTGCGTATACCTTATTGAGCGAAAGGGATTTCTTTCTAGCTCATCATAGAGAACGGCTTTGATGGTTTCGAATGTTGGAACGCTGATGTTTACAACGTTCCTGAAGGGCTCGTCTTCCCTTTTGAGGCTCTGGGCTTTAGCTTCTAGGGATGAGTTCCCTGCTTGTGAGTCGGATGCTTTTAGGGTTTTGGGAAAAGATTGTAGCTCTTCATGCGACACAGTGTTCCTCACGAATGTCTCAACTCATTACTTCATTTTTGAAGGATTTTGGACAATTCGGAAAAAAAAGTTGTAAATGGATAACAGCATGGGTTGAGAGGACGACAACTTGGGGATAATCAACGAGTAAGGAAGTCAGAAAAAACAATATGGCCCGTAACTCATGCATTTTCCTAATGACTCGCATCACTTTTCCCTCATCCAGAGTTCTTCTATACTCATGGTGAGAAAGGAAGTCATCGACTTCTTTATTCCTTACAGCGAGCTTACCTCCTCGTCACTCAGCTGGATGGCTATCGTCCTGGTTGGTCCAATTGTTAGAGGCTCGAGATGTGGAGTTTCTCGTGTTACGAGCACTCCTAAAATAGACTCCTTGGTCTAAAGATTTTTCAAAGTTTATCGCGTGTCTCGAGCAAGATCCTTGAAATCCTATCCTGGCTCTAGTGACACGATTGGGTTGGGGAAGTCTCATATTCCGAAAGCTCACGATGGTAGAGATTTGAAGAATCCTACTCTCCAAAGGCATCACTATATCGTCTTGAGATTTTCCCATGAGGCATCCTAGGAGAGAATGATGTTTGCGCGCTGGTTTCCACCATTCTCTTCACGTAGAGCTTATTTACTCTTTCCGAGCGATTTCCCGTTAGGCTTCGGATTTCCTTCTCTAAAGAAGAGAGACCTAACTCTCTAGGGTTGCTGTTGGTAAGAGACAGGATATCATGGACGTCTCGCTGAGGCTTCCAGATACAACTAACTGTATTCCGGGGAGGATCAAGACCAAAGTTCGTAGTTCCTGTCTCCTTGGCCTACCGTCTATCGGATAGTCCATGAAGGGGTTCTCATGACCTATTGGTTGATGATAGGGTTCTAGTTGGCTCCTCTTTTCCCAATGTTTAGGGATACAAATCTTGACTCTCTGTCTAGATTGACCGGGATAGATCGTTCTAAAAGAATGCACTTCCTTGGTATGGAAAGAAGCCTGGTTCTGGCTAATATTATTGTTGAGGTTCTTTCTTGTCCAAGTGAAAGTCGAAACCCGCACGTTAATTAACGATTCACAGGCGATCTCGCAGTGTTGGCGAAGAATCCTTTCCAATATTTTCACATCCGGAGGGACCAGTCTTGAAGGATGACAACAGGGATAGTACTACAGGACTTAACAGAGATTTGATTAGGGAACGCTAATAGAGATCCTAATGAAGGCTTTACTAGGGATCCTAATAGGGAACTTAGCTCGCATGTGAGAGAGAAAGGTACTTGGAGATGGTTCTAGATTCCTAAATGAGTCATCCATACCCAGAGTGTGATCCTTTTTTGACAAAACGACTTGTCTTTTAGACGTCAATGGTTTAGGATAGGTTTCCTGCCCCGCGAGGTGACAAACTTGGCACCTCATCAATAGGAGTTTTCCAAACTTGGTGTAGACGTGGGGATAGTAGGCTCTGTTCTATCGAGGCAGATTGGATTGTACTGGGAAAGATATCCAACGGGCTAGGTTCATGATTGAATATTCTGCCGGCGTCTCTACCTAATGACGAGGTGAAACCTTTGAGGGAGAGGCCGAAATTAGGATAGCCTTCCGGGACATGATTTGGCTCGGACTGCACCGTGTTAGAGCACCAGCATGTACTCCTTTGAGATAGCATTTGGTCTTAGGATTGGTACTGACCAAGTGATCAGAGGGAAAAAGGGTGCAACGTGCTAGACCTAAAACTTCAACAGGAGTTATTTTGTTTCCTAATCTTTTGGGAAAACTTTGACTACCAATCCCTCTTCTGGAAAGAGAGTTCCTCTCTCCGTTACACCCATAATGGAGTATGCCAATTCTTATCTGAGGGTGAAGGTACTCAAGTTTACTGGACCGTCTTACTTTTCTTATGAAAGAATAATAACTCCCCTTGAGGGAGAACTTGTTTCACGGGACTGCCTAAAGGTGTTAAAACAACTAAAAAACTTAATGAAGGACTATGGCAGAAAATCCTTAGGTCAAGGTGCCCTCTTGGCAGACTATGACCAATTGGATGGTTAGAGAACAGGGCTCCCCATCGAACTTTCTTTTGGCCTTTCTTTCGCCAGCAATGGGGATCTCTCATGACTCTTAACATTTCTCGTTGTCGAGAACGATGCGGGTGGCATCTACAGCTCGGGTCAACCACTCTTTTTCGTTTATGGTTTCGTATCTCAACAAGTGCAAAGATAGCCAGATTGAGGGGAGTCATTCCCTCTGGGGTTATCGTAGGGAACTCGGTTGTATTCCCTAATGTCTTGATATTGAAAAATCCTAGGCAATTGGCTACCTATAGTATAGGATTCGTGGAGACCAGGCACCTAAGATACTCATAGCTAAGGTGGCGAGAGGCTTCTATTGAATTATTCAGAGGTTGTACTCGCCTTGAGCCTTTTGCCAAACGATTGAGAATACCTTTCAAAATATCTGTTAGGCACTCATCGTTAGAGAGTCGGGCTTTAATACCACTAGAGCTCCTCTTATAGCTTCATAAGAGAGGCTGGGGTGTCTTAGCATGAGCTCCCAGTTGGGGATATTCGAGGTTGTCTACGAAGGAGGCAAGGGCTTTGATGTGTAGGTTTTTCTTCCTCTTTCGTGTCAAAAGGGAGATTTGTATCATTTATCGGATTTCGTTTTCCGATTTCAAGAGGGTGAGGTTTTCTTTAGAGTGATCTAACTGAATCCTCGTTACAAACATGATCAATCTCTCCTTGTTTTTCGTATCTGACCTTGACATTTTCAATCGATTTCCCATGTCTAGCGATCCCTCTTTGGGTTTTTGGATTAGGACCAATCCCTTCTTTTTGCAAGCGGAAGAAAAAGGGTTATTGTGGCCAGACCCACTATTGAAATGTAAAGGATTTCACTTATCGAACGACAATATTCGTTACGAAAAGATATAAAAAAAGGGTTGGACGGTATCAACACGTGTTGGGAAAGAAAGTGGCTTGTGTTCAAAACCGGGATGGAGCGTGAAAGATTTTAAAAATTAGAGGTATCCATTATATCCACCACGTTCCGATGCGTTGGGAAGGATTTGAGACCGATGACTTCACAGATTTCTAGAGGAATTTTGAAGAGGTAGGAAATTTCGATTTAGGAAAGGGGTCAGATTTCATTTACAGGAAAAGAGACTATCATGAGTGCGACTATGCGCATGGATTAGAACCATATAAATCGTTTCTGTATCCACTGCATTTCGTAACATCCATTCGGCTTAAAAGCAATGTAGTCATAATGGGACTACTCTTTGAACTTTATCTATAGTGCAAATACCTGATGCAAGATAAAAGGAAGAAAATAGGGCTTAAATCCAGCCCTACGGGAGCTTTTAATGGGGGTTTCTCTCGTAGGTTCAACAAGACCACAGCTAATAGGCCTTAAGGAAGAATGCGGATAGGTGTTGCCATATTCGAGATGCAAAGGTCTAGTAAAAGTGACGACTCTAAATAGTACTAGAATCGGGGGAAACAGCGGAAGATCGGATGCAAACAGCGGAGAATTGGTTGCAAAAGTGCGGAGAATCAGATGCAAAACAACGCTGGTATTAACGAGTTAAATGGGGCAAAATTTACACAAATCATCCGATAGCACCAGATGAGCATGGGAGGGATAATTGGGTAATCCCGGCGCCGATTAAAGAGCCAGGCCGGCTCCCGAAAGGAAGGAGGATTCTAGGCGAGTCAGGGGGATAGATGACCTGCCGGGCAGGAGCAGTCAGTCAGGAGAGGGAATTGAGTACTCGCAGCGGTAAGCGTTAGTCAGTCGGCAGCGGTAAGCACCGGTTGAGGACTGCCGGGAATCATCAGTCAGAGAGGGGCTGTCTACTTTGACTTTTCATTGACTGTTCGGTGGTTGTTTCAATTCTCTGACTTTGCTACTTCACAGTTGAAAAGAAAGGAGTAGTCCTGCCGGCAGTCGAGAGACAGGTGTCAAATGAAAGAAGCGGTACGGTAAGAAGCAGGTAAGGTGAAGAAGCGGGTAGCCATAGTCGGTGGAAGGCGTAGTCGTTTTCCTTTGCCTTTTCATTGATTGAAGAAGCAGTGCTCTCGCAGTCAGCAACAGCGTACGTAGTCCGGTCCGTTCTCCTCTTAATATTGACTTTTTATTTGTCAATGTGTTAAGTTTCATATACTATCTACTGAACTGCTATCGGTCGGTAAGGCTTCGCCGTTTGAGAACAATCTGACTTTATGAGCCAAAGGAGGTCGTCCCTTGGTTTTTCAATGCAAGGAAAACGGGATCAAGCACGGTTTGCTAACTGCTATCGGTAAGCAAGGTCGGTTCGGTACAGCTGACGACCCAACAAACCAGGATCGTTGGATGAGTGACCTCGGACGGATAGCCCTGACGAAGTCCGAGGGAACGGACGCAAACAAGGGAAGACCATGACACGGAACGTAAAGTGTGTATGCCAGCGGTAGGCCGGTAAGCTCAGTTCGGTAGCAGCTAGCAGTTTTCCAGTAGCGGATAGCAAGTAGGATAGTCGCTTTCACGTAAGGAGCTAAGAGCTAGCTGACTCTTGCTTACACACTAATCGGTTTTTGTTTTTTTATCGGAATACCGTACGTGAAGTAGTCCGCCCCAGGGAAAGGTCTTTCAACTGACTTTGCGGTAAGATAGCAACTAGTACGTTACGTGTATATTGCCTACAACCTACAGGTAATTCACTAAGGGGAGGCAGACGGCTAAGAGATAGCTGTGAGAATAGCAGAAAGAACGTAACGTGTATAGTATAATGCCTACAACCTCTGGCAAATAACTCACCGAAAGAGCAATAAAGAAAGTCAAGGCCTACCGATAAGGCTAACTGTACTGCCCAACAAGCGCTAATAAACGCCTATTCAGAACAACTACTGCTCTCGACAAAGGGCTTGCTTGAAAACCATAGATAGGCAACCTTCCGAGCTTGAGCAAGGTTAAAGGTCCGAAGAACTCAAAATCGGAAAGAGCGGAAAGAGAACAAGAGCAGAAAGGAAGAGTAATAGCAGCACCGCTGCCGAGTGCCTACCTAAGGAGTATTAGACTGACTAGCGTCGAAAGAGCTTGACTTTCAAGTAGTACTTCCCGCTTTCACTGGACTGCCCTTAACGCTAGAGCAAGAGAAAGCACAATAGTACCTCAACGGCGCCTACCACGAGGAAAGGACTGAAAAGACGGAGCGTTCTTGGTTCAGCATGATGCAGAAGTCTCTAGCCCTTTTAAGTAAAGAAGCAGAAAGCACAAGCCCTGACAAGCGTACGAAAAGGGTATATGACGGATAGTACCTCCTAGACCATTAGCCATTAGAGACCTATATTAGCCCTATAAACGTGTGGTACTTCACTAGCTACCGTTGGCTCGCTAGCCGTAACGGAATGAGAGGGCCACTATTTTATTTCTCAGCCGCAGCCGTCCCAGCTCTAGCTTCAGTTGACGGAGAATGCCCTTGCTTAGTCTCTTCCACCGGTTTACTCTTCTGTTGATGAAGATGAATGCGAATCATATAGTTGATCGGGACATCTATCTCTGGCGGTCTTTCGCATCGCCATTAGTCATTTTTTTTTTTTTTCTTTCTTTCTTTTTCTTTCTTCCTTCAAATGACGAGCTGCTTCCTGCAGTGACTCACGCGGGCTCTGGAAGAGTTGTTAAGGGGGCGCAGCGATGTCTATTCCTTAGAAATCGATACAGCCGCTCGAAAGTCCTCGTTGAACATTTCCCTTTCAGTTAGGCAAAGAAAGAATCTCCGTGAAGGAGATATGTCTTGCCTGTCCCCGAGAGTCAACTTGACCAAGAAGACAAGGCTAATTGAATAGTGTGTACTCCACATCGGATGGGAGACCCTCTTGAAGGCGGGATCCAACCATCGATATTCCTTCGCAGTTCGAGAAAGTGAGGTAGTCTTGACTGAGAAAAGCTCTGTAAGAAAATGCATGGATGTCAGTCTTGCCCTTCGATCGCCCGAAGATCCCGATGACTCATACAAGGCAAATACCATCCAAAGAGGCAATCTCAATTGTCTGTTGAGGACCGTGCCACTTAGTTAGCGCTGGAATACGGACTCCATTGTACAAATCAATCTAAAGAAGCCATAAAGCTACTACATATACTCCTGCTTAGCAGCTTTTAATGCCTAAAGAAAGGACTCCCCTATCCGGGGGCACGCAGGTCATTGATAGCTTCCCTGGCTTTCTTTCTAGCGGGAAGCGGGCACTTCCCTATCTTCGAAAACTCCCCATCTCGTATTCATTATATTGATTGGTCGGACTTCCATTTCTCCTTGGCCTATGTTGAATAGGACTAGCAGAAAAGCGTGACAGCTGTGGGTACTCCTTCGTCAGCCGGAAGGGCAGCGAGTAGATAGCTATATCAATCTAACACGCGGACTAATAGGAATTGGAAAAATCCGTGTATTCATACGCTTACGCTGGGGGCCGAAACAATGTGCATTGCCGAATGGGCTCTCTCTCTATTCCTTGTCTTGTACCCCTTCCTTCAGGTGCAGTTGCTCTTTCGGGTGCAGGGACCTTCCTCATGCGAGTGATAGAACTCGCTACCAATTCATCTTCTTTCTGACTACGCTCTCTCCTTTGGCTCGCTCTTTCCAACAAAGGCTCACTCTTTTCCGTGGTTCCTGCTGGAAGGCGTAGGGTTCGAGTGAGTAAGACAAGTCAGAGACGGGCAACCAATCCGGAACCTGCTCGTTAGCACGCAAGTCAGCTAAACCGTGCTTCTCCAGTCCTTATCTGGTTCTCCGGTTCTTCTCACCTCTTCGCTCTCGTCCCCGAACGGCCCAAGCCCCGGCCTGCTTCCCGCCCTACCTGGCTCGTTCCCTCGTCGATGTCCCGGGGCGCCCTTCCCTCTGCCTCCCTCCCTGGTTTGGTACCCCCACGGCTCGCCGTTCCTCCGTCGCCTTCCGACTCCCTCCAGCGTCTCGCTTTCTTCCTTCCCCCGCCCCTCTACCTCGGTCCCCTGCCTCTGCCTCTGGTCGTGCTCCTCCTGGCGTCCCGGCGCCCTGCTGCGCTCCCCTGCCTCCGCCCCGGTTCGGTCC
>QPKB01000593.1:0-25427 GCA_003546025.1 Camphora micrantha
GATTTGGTTACTCTAACAATCTAGGTGTCTCTTACCAAAAAAAAAAAAACTGCCAAATGAATTTAGGAAATTGACTGAAAATAAATAATTGTTATTTTGGTCTCTTTTATCAGCTCGCCGAACTTTTAGTGCCACTTTGTAAAACTGTTCAAATTACTAGGACTGTCCAAGCATCATGGTTTTTCCTAAGCGTCATTATGTTATATATATATATATATATATATATAATCTTATTGCTCCAAAAGGAGAAGACCAAAAAAAAAAAATCACCCAACACAAAGAAAAAACAAAAACAAAAACAAAAAATGTTGGAACCTAATAAAGGAAGGGTCAAGATCTCCTCCATGACTGTGACTAGGGGCAGACCCAAGGATAGTGTTTTAGGGGCACTCAGCCTCTGGCTGACCTCGAAATAGCCCAAAACATTCAAGCTGAAACATGGAGAAAAGGCCTATGCCTCCATCAGAAATAAGCCCTTGCCCCCCCCCCCCCCCCCCCTAAACAACAAAATAATGAAGAAATTAACATTATGGCCATCATCAGCCCCCTCAAATAACTTTCAATGCAAACAAAGTTCAGGTACTCAAATCTGATATGCCCTTCGCAAATAGATCTCACCCAATAAAAATATTTTGAAGAAACGATAGGGGAAATTAATAGGTCATATTGTGACATGGGAAGGAAGGAAAGTGCAATTAAGGAAAACACAGCACTTCACTAGAAGATAAAGGCTTTGGTCATCTGGGCGGTTACGCTAAAAAGGAAAACGCGTTCAAATCAGCTTTAAAGTCCCATCATTCTTCTTCCAAATAGTTAAATCCTAGAACTGCTCTTTCTCCCTCAAACACATCACATTCATCCACAAAAACCCCCTTATTTTTCATCTCCCCAAAAAGGCAATAAAATGTTAAAGTGACCAAAAAAAAAAATCCACAAAATGCATCAAGAACACATTTGGGTGACTGGGTCCTTCAAATTTTAGGAGCAGTACTGGTTTTGGGTTCTCTACTACTACAAAAAGGAATGAAAAAAGAAAACCTGAACAAAAATCTTCTCCTTTATCAATACCCTAGCATCAACCAAACGCACCCAACCAACAAACAAAACAAAGAACAAAAAATTGTAACTTTTCCAACCCAGCCACAAAAACCCATCAACAAAACTGGTAAATTTCCATTTTCATGATGGAACCTGAAACTTCAATGGAATTAAAGCCAAATCCCATTCCGAAATAGAAAACTAAACAAACCCCAGATATAGAAATATAGATCAGAGAAGGAAAAAAGGATTCTTTTAAAAGAAAAGATACCAGATTTCATGTCGACACGGTCGACCCTCCCGTATTTGGAGAAGAGGCGGTCCAGATCCGATTGACGAGTTTCCTGATCGAAATTGCCGCAAAAAACAGGCCTCATCGTCGCAAACCCCTCTAAACAGAACAACCCTTCAAAGGATCGAGTGCCCCAAAGAGTAGAAAATCGAGACGAAACGAAAACCCTAACCCTAACGCCTGCTTCTTTTGCCGCCCTCTAATCTGAAAGAGAAAAAGATAAGGCAGAGAAAAAGGTAACCCTGAAGAAAAGAAACTCCAATCCAGATAGAGGGAACGCGGTAGTATTTCTGTGGCCCACCCACTTTCAATCACAATTACACAATCCTGATGGGACATGATTGGGTATTTGAGACCGTCCATCATCTAGTGGGCCCCACCAGAACTCTATTAGATTATTTGGGTTTGGACCTCTATTAGAAAAGAGTTCAGGACTTGAGAACCAATTCCATTTGGTTTAGTTCTATTGGATCAATCAGGTTTGGCTCCATGGCTCAACAACTGCTGTAGTTAGGATGGCCAATTTTAGGGGTGCAACTCAGGCAAGTTGGGTTGGGAACTGGATTGACTCAAATCGACCCAGATTGGGTGTAGATTAAGGCCATGTTTGGAATCTCTACTCTTCTTCTTACAGATTCAGTATAAACAGAGCCTTTAAAAAAAGAGTCATGGAAAGAAGAGGCTAAATAAAAGAACATGTTTGGTAATGCACAAATCTATTTTAGATAGACCGTTTGGTATTCCCTTTTGCTTGCCTTTTTATAGAAAAGATTTGCCTCTCATATTAAAAGGGTATTTATGTCATTATCTAATACTTATTCTCGAACCGATCCAATCCAGATGGAAAGATGAATATTCCCGACCCAAACTCAACCCAAATTGTAAACTTCCAACTTTTTTTCTTTTTTTTAGAGGATTCTCAACCCTTTGGGCTGAACTATTCCATCTGGGCCAGAGAGAAGACGAGTAAAACCCCAGTGGCCCCTAAGTGGTAGCACAAGTGGACTCAACCTTCGGCTCCTGAAGACCTCTAGCTCCAAAAGAAGGAGGAACCGTTGTCCTGACCACTCGGCCAACCCCTTTTGCAACTCTACAAATAGAGTCAAGTAAGGTAAACCCTCATTTCTCAACAACAACAAAAAAAAAAAAAAAAAGAAGTCTCATCAAAAGCACTTTAACTCAAATTTCCCACCATATTTATCAAAACAAAAATAAAGTCAATAAGTAACATCATTTCTCCACTAAAAGACAAAAAAAACTCCACAATCAATACAAAGGTCAGAAAAATTCTATAATAAACAACTAAAAACAAAATATCATCATAACACATTTATATTTTTTTTTCAAAATAATATTTACTTCACTCAACTCCATTAGTAAAGCCCCCAAACAGCCCCAGGCCAGTTTGGAAACTCTACTAATAGAGTCAAATGAAGTAAAGTTGATTTTGAAAAAATAATAAAATATAAGTAGGTTATGATGATATTTTATTTTTAGTTGTTTGTTATGGAATCTTTATAACTTTTTGTATAAGAAAGTAGAGTTTGTTTGTATTATAGTGGATAAAGGTGGTTGCTTTTTTACTTTTATTTAAAAAGATAAGCGGAAATTTTGAATTAAATTGCTTTTAATATGGCATCTTGTCCAAAAAATTAATACTTTACTTGACTTTTAAAGTCCAAACTAGCTTGGGGGTTTAAATTTCTAATTACCTAAAATTTTCTAGATTTAGTTTGCTCCTTCAATGCTGTAAAGAGGTTATAAAACTTTGGAACTGCGTGTGCTTCTATATATCTACTACCCTTTATAAAAGAGAGGAAATGTGCTGCTTGTTTCCTTTCTCTACACATTTGAAATGGGCCCTACTTGCATGTACCCTTTATAAAAGAGAGGAAATGTGCTGCTTGTTTCCTTTCTCTACACATTTGAAATGGGCCCTACTTGCATGTATATCATAACCTGGCTCAACTGGTAAGGGACATCTGCATCAAAGAGGTAAAGAAAAAGGAAAGGAATATGCTTTCGAAAAAACTCTCTTCGTACCTCTGCTGCATCTCAAAAACGACTGTTGTCCTCCTCTCCCCATCTCAACCAAAGCTGAAAGGTAAGATTTCTTTTATTGAAAGGGTAGTAGACTTCTTTCTTGTGATTGCTTAATCTTCTTGATTTCTCATTTGTTGCTTTTTTCTTCATCTCCTTTTTCACTCCTTATACAACCCAACTGAGGGCACGTGCCTGCAACCCTAATTGCTAAAGCTATTTGGAACAGGACATATCTAACATCTGTAGTATCTAACATCTGTATTGAAAACAAGAAAAAAGAATAGACAAAATATCCAACTATCATTTGGGGATTTCAAACTCTAATCTAACATCTGTATTGAAAAAAAAAAAAAAAGAAGGAATAACAGAATATCCAACTATCATTTGGGGATTTCAAACCCTAATTACTGTGGCTGATCTAGTAGTAGCATTCAAACAAAAAAAAAAGGGAATAGACAGAATATCCAACTATCATTTGGGCTTTCAAACCCAAATTACGGTGGGTGATCTGTAGAAGATATATATTCCTGCTATCATCCCTTTCCAATCCTAATTAGTTTGGGTCATCTAAAAATAAAATATGTAATCTCTGTATTAAAAAAATGATATTCAACAACCATTTGGGGATTTCCAGCCCTAATTAGTGTGGGTCTAAATGAAATGTGTGACCTCCATATTAAAAAACAAATAGACAATAGCCTTTCCAGTTCATCTCCAATTGTCACTTTTCGCCTCTTCTCCATCCAAATCCTCCTCCTTGCGACATTCTCTGTTGTTGTTGTTATACTTCATTTTCTTTTTAATGCTAATATTGAAGTTCCTGCAATTTGAATATAAGCAGTAATGAGTAAAACAATATTATTTATAAAAAAAAGGATTGGAATGTTGAACTTATTTAATCATTTAGTGGTTGGCCTTATGGAAGTGGAGCAACATTGAGAGTTGCATTTTTTTATTTTTTATTTTGGGTAGATTTATTGCTTCGTTCATTGTTATTAGTTTCGTAACATACTTTAATATGTCTTTACTTGTTATCTCAATTTAAAGATTTTGCATTGAAGATGTTATTTTCATTTTAAATAAGGATGTGGCACAAAAATTCTTTGAGGCTCTTTCATGGATATCGAATTTATCTTGATCATAGAATAATACTTTTTTAATATGCATAAATGATCTTGCAATGCAAATATAACTACATAGTTGCATGCATTTGAAATAATATACTACTTGCACAAAGACAAATAAATAATAAGACAAGACCAGGGAGGACGATGAGTGCGCTGGCAGAGTGAGTATTGCCATGTTATTGAAGAGGTTGGTTTTGTGTTTTGCTCACTTTTTCTTGCAGTGGCCAAATTATCATAAATAGCAGTAGCACCATATTTCTGCCCAGTTCAAAAGTGGGGCTCTCCATCAATAGCTATTGGCAAAATGCCTCTTCCTATAAAAGATCTCAATAGCTGGATTCACAAACAGCTAAAACAAAATAATCATAGCCACATTGGTCACATTATAATTCCATTTCTCAAATTTCTGAGGAGAAAAGGATGGCCTATCAAGGGTATAAACTGTGCCCCCCCCCCCAACACCAGCTGAAGGACCATTTCAGTGTGTGCTCCTCGGTGCATGATGGGGCAGCTAGCTTTATCTGGCCTTTCTTTATTCTATTGTCGTTTTATGTGATTGGTGTTGTCACTCTTTTATGTTTGATGGGGTTCTCATTTTGAACTCACTCACCATTGTTGTGATGTGACTTAATGAAGGCTTTCAGAAGTTAATAAATGATAATTAGAAAAACATAATAAATATTGGCAAATATTGAGAGAATTACTCTTTCAAATATATATCTAAACTATTTGAGAATAAATAAATACATTAAATTATAATTTAATTTTCCACACCTATATGTGAATATAAAGCTTTCCACATTATAATATTATCTATAATATTTATACAGTTTCTTGTAAATCCTCAATAATTACAGGTGGTTAAAAGTATAAATAAATATAATTGCAAAAATAGTACTTGTTACATGAAACCTTAGGTTGACGCTTAGAAATTTAACTCTTCAAAAAAAAATTTATATGTACCCACTTGTTTACTTCAGTTTCCTCCAATATCTCAACTCAGTATCTGTCATATTTCGTGTTAAGAATTTATGGAGCAATGTTAAAAATAAATAAATTTGGGAGATACATTATATAGACTCTTGCTTCATACTTTAAATGGGCATGCACATAAAACTTATTTCACATTGAATATGCATGAATGGTTTTAGAATGAGTGCCTTCTACTAAAAAAATATCAAGAAAAAAATTGCCAAAAGCTACAATCCTAACCAATTTATAGAAGTAATTATATGAGCTAGCTAGATAAGATTGTCTCATGCCAACTGTGGGTTACACTCTTTAGTTGACTCACACATTTCATATACAGTGGGATATATAAGATTGTTCAAATTGGGGGGAAAATAAGTTTAAATTCTATGGATTTCTTTCAATAATTGTTTATTATTATTTTTTTGGAGTTGATGGTTGAATTGCTATGGAGATTTTATTTGTCGACCATATTTAGTTGGAATTCATATCATTCCTTATTTTTTGGATTGCTATGGAGATCTTTGTTGATTGTATTTGACTTTATGATTGGATTACAACTTTTATCTGGATTGAAAAGCATTCTGTTTGCGGTCCTTTTTAAGCATTTCCAAACACTACATCATATTTCTATTGTTGTACTTTTGTCTGAATTATGGGATTTTAATTTCTTCTACACTTCCTTTCTCCCATCCCTAGGTCAAATCAAAACTCAAATGCTCTCAGATTCCATGTGGGTTTTAAGATCCAGGCTTCAGGCCAGTCCAAACCTTAACATGGCCAACACATATTTAACTTATTTTATTTTGGTTAAGTTCGGCAATGTGGGATTTGACCCGAATTAGTTTTTCTAAAAAATGCTAGATAATCTAGAAGTACAACTAGAAAGCCTCAGTCATGCATGAGATTTAGTTTGTCTGGTTACTCCATTCTTCTTTGTCAATGCATCCATCACCCAGTCAATAAGAACTGAATGGTTCATGATATCACTTCTGTTCCCAGGATGATATTTTGAATTTGTAACTTGTGCTAACAAAGAGAGATATTCATCAATTCTGCTTTGCATTTGGACTATAACGTAATCGGAACACAATTTTTTTTAAATTACTTATGAACATTTACTGCTTCCATAATTTATTAACGCCATTTCCTTCTATTAATTTCTATACACAAAAACTCAATAAGAGAGTAAACTTGATTGATTCATTATGTATAAAACATGTGGTTGAAGTAATTAAAACCTGGGATCCAATCATCAATAAAAGGTACACATATAAGTATATAAATAAATTAATAAATTTCTTAAATAACATTTTAGAATATTTATTGATCTTGTCAGTATATTAAAAATGTGTAATTTAGGGGTCCATCCAAAGCCATCTATAATCACTAATGCGGGAAATTTCTCTGTTGTGATTGAAATCTTTCTCCCTCCTACCTATTTAACTGGGACCAATTTCATGATGATTCTGCAAGTAAAAGTCCACAAATGTGAAAGACAAATAGTAATAAAAACTTAAATGTCAGCAGCAATATAATAATGCTTTTAAATTTATAAATTTATTATCATTTCTTTCCTCATGGTTATAAAATACAAACAACAGATTATATATAGTGTATGAACAAAACAAGAGTACACAGTTACTTCTATTGACCTTATTCTTTTCAGAAAATATCACAAGAACTTCAGTGATAATAAGAAGGAACAAGTACTAAGAAATAAAATAAATGCAAAAAGAAAGAAGAAATTAATAAATGTTCTTGACGTACCCTTAACTTAATGGATTCATATTCCTAACAAATTTGATAATTTTTATAATAATTTTTGAACTTTCACATAAGACAGAAAATTATGTTGTATCATAATTTTAATTATTGTTTTCAAGTCATATTTGAGTTTCACAAAATTTTAGTTAGAAAGCTACTTTATTTAAATGATTTAGATTTGCTAAAGATATACAACTTTTAATTTTGAATAAAAGTAGAAACACATTAGATGAGAATTTCGCTTTTAACAGATCATTATTACTTCATCTTAGACCTTTACAGGCTTTGCTATAACACATAAATATATAGAATACTCATATGAAAATAATTTATTTTTACTCTGATATTTACACTTTCTAACATTATATTCTTCTCATCATATATCGATAGATATGATTAATTAAATATTTGCTCTTTCTATGCAGTAAAGAACCACTTGCTTCATGTGAGCCTTTCATGGTCTTTAGTATTACAAACAATATATACAATACAGGTATGAAAATAATTTATGTTCATTTCCATCTATCATCTTCTGTCAATGAATATGATTAATCAGCTGTATGGTCATTGCCTAATGTTTATATATTCTTTATTTATGTGTGTAATTCTATAAAAAAAATTTAATTAATTAGATTTTCATTGGTCGTTAAATTATTTTATACTTTTTATTGTCTCTTACTCATTATATCCTAGCTTTATATCCTTTACATTGCATAAAGAATTTTCATTGTCTCTTCTCATCATTGTAAAATGTTGATAAGAAACTGCATAATTGATCTATTATTGATCTGTCTTTTTTTCCCTCAGATGTAAAAATGAGTGAAAAAAAAGATAGAAGAGAATATTTCAAAAATTATTACAAATGTTTGAGTGATGGCAAGAAGGAAGAACTACGGAGAAAAAAAAGAGAAGCATACAAAATGAAGAAATTAAGAATTGCCCTTGATTCACAATTATCATCATCTCGCAAGACTGTTTTTAAACCAGGTATAATGATAACAAAACTTAAATATATTCTATTATCTTAAGTCCAAACTTCTGTATAATTACTAAAAACTCTCATAAATTACTAACAATTATTGTTTTCATTTACTGGCTATCTTAGTGAATGAGGTCGGCCATGTTCTATCAAGAACATCAAATGACGGAAAAACAACAAATTTGAATTCTACAGCAGTTATGAAGTTGGTAAGGATTGCAACTTTTATTTATTAAATAGTTAAAGTGAATACATCTGATAATATTCTTGAAAATCCTTTGAATAGGATCAACGTCAAAAGCAGGCCGTCATCCTGCTTCATCAAAAAGACATAATGAAGTTGTTGGAGGTAATAAAAATTCATATATACTTCATTTTTCTTGGAAGAAGTAACAAAGTTTTTATTCATAATAAAACTATGCTCTTTCTTCCAATCTTGCAAGAAACTCAATTCAACAATTGATTATTTTTGAATATTAGAATTCTATCATAACATTCATTCAATCACAGAATGCACAATGACAAAAAGTATTCGGGCGTTTACATCATCAAAAACGCCTAAGAGAGAGAAGGACAGGTATAATTATCTGTATCCTTTATTTATCCTTTCACAATAATTAAACAATACTTCATTTCTTCTACTTTTCTTTATGTAGATAAAATCCCTTCTACTCCATGTGCATTGATGCACTTTCTTCAAAATTATACCTCAAGAACCATCTATTTTACCACCTTCTCCGACATGCAAATATGCAATGCAAAGAGATTTTATCGTGAGCCTGCAGGCTTCTGTTGCTCTTCTGGTCAATTATCATTGGTTTCGAACGATGCTCCTGAAGAACTCCAGTTGCTATTCAAGTCAAAATCGAAAGATGCTATTGAATTTAGAAAATATGTTCGTACATACAATAACACTTTCGCATTTAACATCATTCGGAGTAAAATATGATACAGAACTTTGCAAAAAGAGACAAAGGTATATATACATTCAAGGTACAAGGTCAAGTATACACTACATCAATGACTTTAGTACCGACTGATGGACATCCTCTTGCTTCCAACTTTATTTTTATGATACGGATCATGAAGTGGAGAACCGAATGCAGGCATCATCAAAAGTTAATTTAGGCATCATTCAAAAGCTTCTCATATCTTATCAATTAATCCATACTGCTCATTTTTCGAAGCCTTCGGCATGTACCTACTTTGGAAAGCCTTCATATTGTGATCAAGTGTGATGTCGGGTTAGATCAAAGAGTCTATAATGCTCCATCGGAATCACAAGTAGCAGCAATATGGATAGAGAATAATGACTCCAATACGCCTGCTGAACGTGATATAATTGTCCAAAGTCATTCAGGCCATAGTCACAAAGTACAATATTATTTTGGGTGTTATGATCCATTGCAATATCCATTATTATTTCCATATGGTGATACTGGATGGCATAAAGGCATAGAAAGATTCAACAAAAAATACTCCACTGTATATTGTCAAGGACATACGGCTGTTGATCCTTCCCAAATATCATCAATAGAAAATCTCCTTGAAAAAGAGAAACAAGGTATTGACAATATATTGCTTATTGAAATTATACAATTAATATTAAATATATAATAATAATATGTTCTCATGTTCTCCAGTGATGCAGAAAAAGGTTAATAAGAGAAACAGTGTGTCCTGTCGTGAGTATTTGTGTTACAAATTGCAATAAGGAGAAATACAGCTTCACTACTATTGCACTCAGGTCGTCTGTTGCAGCAATATGTTGTAGACATGTACATCAAGCTGGAGAGCTCTCGCTTGGACTACTTTCGTTATCGACAGGATGAAATCCGAGCTGATTTATATCAAGGACTTGTTGATAGTGTCGCAATTGGAGAAACTCATGGTTCTAGATTGGACATAGAATTGTCTTACCAGCATCATTTATAGGGGCCCAAGAGACATGAGACGTCGTTATATAGATGCAATGGCATTGGTTGAACGTTTTCGGAAAGCCTGATCTATTTTTAACAATGACATGCAATCCTTCTTGGTCTGAAATCAAGAAAGAGCTAGAATCATATGAAGAAGCACAGAATAGGCCTGATTTGATTGCAAGGGGATTTAGAGCAAAACTGGAAGAGTTAAAAGATGACTTGTTCAAGAAACAAATATTTGGACAAATTGCAGCTTATGTATATGTTATTGAATTTCAAAAGAGAGGACTTCCACATGCTCATTTCTTACTTATCTTGAAGCCAGGCTCTAAAATCATCATGCCAGATGCATATGACAGTTTGTTTGTGCTGAACTACCTGTGAAAGCTAAAAATTCACACTTATATGCAGCAGTTGTGAAACACATGATGCATGGACCTTGTGGAAATTTAAATCCGCGAAATGTATGCATGAAAAAAAAATGGTAATTGCAAAAACCATTACCCAAAGACTTTTGTTCTTCGACAACTCAAGGAAAGAACTCATATCCAATATATAGGCGGCGTAACACCAATGAACAAGTCAAAGTACGGGGTGCATATTTAGACAACCGATGGGTCATACCATATAATCCATATTTGCTTGCAAAGTTGATTGTCATATAAATGTTGAGATCTGCTCAACAATTAAAGCAGTGAAATACTTATACAAGTATATCTATAAGGGTCATGACCGTGTTGCTTTCCATATTGTTGGTGATGAGGATATTTCTGATATTGATGAGATAGAAACAATTTCAAACAGCAAGATGGATCTCACCCCCAGAAGCCGCATGGAGAATTTATAAGTTCTTACTTAATGAAATTTATCCATCTGTCAGAGTTCACAGTTGCATCTAGAGGACAGACAAATAATATCATTCAAGAATCAAGATAATCTTCTCATGTAATTTCCAATGACCGTGCATCAAGGACAATGTTGACTCAATTTTTTGAAATGAATAAAATTAACATAGAGGCACGAAAATGGCTTTACAGAGATTTTCCAGAACATTTTGTATGGCATGACAATCAAAGATGCTGGAGCGAGAGAAGAAAGAAACTGCAATTGGAAGAATCATCACTGCAAATCCAATTGAAGGTGAAAGATACTATCTACGCTTATTGTTGAATCATGTCAGGGCCGACGTCGTTTCATGATTTGCATTGCTTTAATGGATTGAAACATTATCATTTCGTGAGGCTGCATTACTTCGGGGCTTACTAGAATCAGATAATAGTTTTGAAGAGTGCTTGCAAGAGGCATCTCAGTATCAAATGCCACAAGTTTGCGTCGATTATTCGCTACCATTTTAGTCTACTGCAACCCAAGCAATCCTAAAATCTTGTGGGAAAAATTTGAAGATGCTATGTCTGAAGATTATAACCAGCTTCGACTTTCATCTGACAGAAGGCAGGCAAAAGTATTGGCAAACATAAAACTCTGTTTTACAGTCAATGGGAAAAAACATTACTGACTATGCCTTTGTTAATATAGATATTGAAATTGATGAGCAAATATCATATTCAAAAGAAGTTGAAGAAGAGTTGAATATTTCAGTCTCTGAACAAGATTTACTTGCAGTACATACGCTTAATGAAGAACAAAAGCAAGCATACAATATTATATTGCAAAGAATATTCAGTCACAAATCTGGAGCATTTTTTATTGATGGTCCTGGTGGAACTGGAAAAACATATCTCTACCGTGCTCTTTTAAGTACAGTGAGATCAAGAGGCTTTATTGCTCTTGCAACTGCAACTTCTGGAGTTGCTGCATCTATAATGCCAGGTGGTAGAACAGCACACTCCGCTTCAAAATACCACTTAACATTGAAGAGATTCAAGAGTTGTCATGTAACCAAACAGGGAAGTTTAGCTCAATTAATTCAAATGGCAAAGCTCATTATATGGGATGAGGCATCAATGGCAAAAAAGGAAGCAATTGAAGCATTCCATCAGATGTTACAAGATATAACGGAATCACAATTGCTGTTTGGAGGTAAAGTAGTGTATTCGGAGGAGATTTTCGTCAAGTCCTTCGTTGTCCAAGAACAAATAGGCAGAAGCAATTAAAGCAAGTTTAGTTAACATCACAATTGTGGCCCACATTAGAAAAAATCAAATAACTGAGAATATGAGAGCAAGATTTGATCCATTATTTAGCCAGTTTTTGCTGCAAGTTGGAAATGGACAGAAAATGCTATAAACAATGATAAAATAAAGATTCCAAATGCCATGGTTATTCCTTTAAGATGAGATGACATCGATGGCTGATTTGATAGAAGCTACATTCCCAAATCTAAGAAGAAAATGCCAATAATTCACATTTCATGGCAACTCGTGCAATATTAAGTCCAAAAATGATTTTGTTGATGAGATCAATGATTTACTCATAACCACTTCCCTGGTTCAGCTCTCAAATATTACAGTTTTGATTCAGCATAGATATACAGAGCACTTCCACAAGAAGAATTCCTAAAACAGCCTAACACCAAGTGGACTACCTCCTCATGAATTGTATTAAAGGTAAACTGTCCAATAATGTTGCTGCGGAATATCGATCCACCCACAGGATTATGCAATGGACAAGGTTAGTGTGTCGGACATTTACAAAGAATCTTATTGATGCAGAAATAATGCTGGTTCACTATCAGGAAAACGATTTCTCACCAAGAATCCCACTTCAGCCAGCCCAAAAATGACAGCTATCCATTCATGTTCAAAAGGAAACAGTTTCCAATTCGCCTAAGTTTTGCCATGGACAATCAATAAAGCACAAGGTCAAACATTGGAACATTAGGGTTTATATCCCACAGCCTGTCTTCTCACATGTCAACTATATGTATTCCCTATTCCAGAGCAAAAAACAGCAGCTTCTTAAAAGTTCTAATTAAACCAGCCATAATACATATCAGAAAATAATGCACTTCAAATGTTGTATACCAAGAAATACTTGAAACACTGCCAATTATATTAACATCTATTGTTATAGGTAATTTGAATCACAAATATTTCATATAAATATTTTATTATGCTAATATATATTTGTTTGGCAATCATGCCAAAAAAATAAAATAAAAATACTGTGCAATTCTAACCATTGAATTATTTAACAGTTCTTTTTACAGGTGAACCAATATGCCTAGATTGTAAAATCCCAGGATATAACAGAACCACATCATCAATTGACTGCCAAAATCGAAAGGTTATGAGAAAGCATTCTCGTCAGCACGACTGGAACCAAAACCTATCAGAATTAATATTTAGTGACTCTGCGGTAAATATGAACATATATGGTATATATAATATATATATTCTCTTATCGCATAATTCATTTAAAAATATATGCAGGGAAGAGAGTTGAAGCCACTATGTTCGACAGCGATATTGATTTATTTGAAAACACAGTTCAAGTATTGAAGAGCTACTATGTGTCAATTATATCTGTCCGCCCAGCTCATCCAAGATACAATTTGGAGATTACAAACATATCAGTGGATCATAAATAGTCAATGTTCTCATAGAAGAAGTAATCAAAGAGGAAGAGGGATATCAGCAGCAACATTTACACTTTCGTTCCATATCTGAATTAACAACTATGATTCAGACGCAGAAAGAAATAGAAGAAATTTGTACTCAAATAATATTTCTTTACTATCATCATCCTTTCAATATAATAGACTGTATCAATTTAATTCATTACAAATACTTTCTTCATTAAAAAAAAATATAATCTCTTATTCTGTATTATATAATTTTACAGAATTATTGCTGTGGTTCTCGACATACTACCCCCAAGATGGTCAAATCAGAAAGCCCCCACTTCAACAAATATGCTAACAGATTTACTATGCCACCTCCCTTTGTTTAAAACTATACACTCAAAATAACTTTCTATGTGATAAATTATCAATGCTACTACTAATCCCCTCTTTTTTTTTTTTTTTAATCTGTAGTTTGACAAGGATGAATCTATCTATATGAACAAAACCTTTAGCACAGAAACGATGTTTCATCAAAGCGTTGCATACCCAAAGCCAATCATTATTGCACACGAAACAAAGAATCACATATAATGGTATAAATAACAAATATATTTACTGACTTTTTTAAAATAAATACATTAACATAATTATACTTCCCTTTCTCAGGTGTTAACTGGCCCTAAATACAAGATCTTCATCAACAATCATCCATCAACCCGACATACCATCTGCATATTTCATTACGCATTTTGTAATATATAAATCATTTTACCATATCCTTTTTCTTTATAATAAAATAGCTAAATGTAAAAATATAATATGAATAATTATTGCCTTGATTTATTTCTCTTACCAGGTGTTCTAATCATGAGGCTGAGCTTATTGAACTACGAAAAAATATAGCTCAAACATCCACTGAACTACATCAACAGCAGGCAATCAACAAACATTGAAGACATCTAAATTCAAAAGCATGGTACTTTATTTAACAAGCTTAAAATTCCTTTCAAATGAACATCATTTCCCTATCTATAATTTTATTTCAACTATTACCTGATAACATAAATTCTTCCTTTCAGAATGTTGCATATCACATAAGAGCATCAATTTCAATCGACAATCTACAACCAAAATTCTGGTATATGGGTGCAGTGGTTGTAAAAAGAAAACAACAGAAAAATATAACATTCCAATCTCATGCTCATGCACCTACAAAGAAGTCACTGCACAAACCATGTATCACAGTTTAAAATAAATATATAATTATTTCTCATTAACTACTATTACTAAATCTTAAAAAATAATAATAATAATAAATTAAACACTGACTATTATCCTAACATTTTCAGGATAGACTTGTAGCAACTCTATTATAACTCTACAGGAACCATTCAGCAACGCTATTTGGAAATGAAATGAAGAAATTGTCTTCATGCACACCGGTTGAAATGATGCAGTTTTCTGAACAGGTATAAAACTATCAAACTCATCTTTCATATAACTAGCCACATATACGTATAGAATATTTAAGAACTAATTGTTTTATTTTAATATTAGGGACAAATTGGTGAAATCGAAACATCATCAACAAATTCAATCGACAGGAATACATGTTTCAGCTGAAGTCCTATGAGTACAACTCAAGAGTAAACTTCACTATTTTATCGATTGATGAAGTTCTTAAAGAAGTCAAACATAGAGAATCTGTCATAAAATTTGTTATGTAATATTAATTGTGAATAGTAACTTCTACTGTGGTTACTACTTTTTGCTATGTAAAAACAAATCAATAAGGAACAACAGTTCTTTTTCATTTTTTAGGATTTGTAAAATATTACTTGTAAATTATAACTTCTACTATGAGTCCTACTTGCGTTATGTAAACAAATCAAATAAGAAAAACAGTTATTTTCATCTATAAGGCTTAAATGGATATATTTCAATTGAATTTAGAATTGATTGATTTTGCTGCTTGTGCTTTTGAAATGTATTTCAATTGGTTGCGTCATTTATCAATAAGGATATTTGAATTATATAATGTTGTAATTAATGTTGCAAAAAAAGTTTTGTGACTCTATTTTCAGCAGAAGAATCAACTATGATGTTGCCCAAACAAGTTCTTAAACTCATTTTCAGCATCAAGTATGATGTTGCCAAACAAATTCTCACAACTCATTTTCAACACAACCATGTAAGTTAAAGTTATGCTCTAAATTATCTGCTAGCAACGTTTAAAATAAAATTGCATTATCTATATAAATTCTACCTGAACCTATATCCTTATTATCCAATTCTATAATACTCATTGTTTCTTCTTTCCTAACTTTTGACTTTGCCCTCGATAAGTTATCAACAAGACTTGTTATAATATTTTTAAAGGTCTCCAATTTCTTTTCATGTCATTTGAACTTGAGGAATTAAATGTTGTCATTGAATGATGGCTTATCAACATTTAATCCGTCCCTTTCATCATTGCTGAGAGAAAGCATCTACAACTTTGCTTGACTGTTAGCCACTAAATTATAACATGATAATTATTTAAGAACAGTCTACATTTAGCTTTTTTTTCCATTCAAGAGCATTCTTTTACCTTGATGAATTTTATTGTTTGTCGTTGTCATTTACGAACACCTTTCCGTCAACTTGAATTTCAAAATTTTCATGTATTTAAACAAGCAAGCCAGCTCTATTTTTTTCTTTTTTAGTACGTTTTAACTATTATCTCAGCTTCAAACTTATGATTATCAACCCTACTTAGCCATTAATCATTACTGCAATGATCAAATAAAAGGAGAACATGATTCCATACAGCTTCTTTCTTCCCTTTTAAGATCTGACTTGCATGCATATAAGATAATTTCCTTTCCACTTTGTAATTTTTATATGTGTCTACATATAGATTGATAGATTTTATTTTTCTTCAGTGTCAAATTACTCTTAAATTAATGCATTATCACTTATTCAATATTTTTGAAAGGATAACATCTACTTCATTCCCAATGCAGATATCTCTCTCTTATACCATTGTTACAGGTTCAATTTCTAGAATGACATAAGTAGATGGGTTATCTTTTGCGGCCTCCAAAATGCCACAGGTAATTCCCTTTCATTTTCATAAGTAAATGTCACCAATGAAGTCATATCTTATCAATGGAGGCGATGCTCAATTCTGCCAAGCCTATTGGCTGTATTATTGTCAATGTTGCCACAAAAACAATTGTTCCTGTGATAGAAATCCATCTTCAGTAGTCCAACAAAAATCAACAACTTCAAGTGAAAGCATGATTAGCCCTATTCTAAATGATTATCTTTTATTTCACTTCTTCAATGGATGTGCAACCAATAATAAATAACATACTAACAGAAATCACAACAAGTAAACACATAAATACAATGACAGATTAAAATTAATGAATCTAAATCGTCTAAAAGATTAAAATGAAAATCATTGCTACAAAGAATACATCATACCATTTATACATGCATACTAAATGATATTATGGAGAGTTAGAGCAATCTACCAAACTAAAAATTCTGGCAATTAAGCATACTCATATTGCAAATCCCGTATAGTAGCTACTTTCATGTAACCACCTTAGAACCTCCCTCAATGTGTCTTGTCTTGTTGAACATGCATTATCCACTCTAAATCTAATCATGCTTATATAATAAAAAAAATGGAACAAAAACTATAAAACTAACTACTTATACTATTTAATTTAAATGGGGGCTAATTCAATCCCGTAAATAAGAGATGGAATTTTATCTGTTTTACTTCCAACTTGATAATGGTAATGCATCAAAATAAAGATTAACCAACTTGTTATTTGCAAGGTTCATCAAAGCAAGAGGTGCTCACCTTGGAAATAGTAACATTCATGAAGGCCTATATTTTAGTTCATTGACAATCACCTCTATTAGCATTCAAGGTCTTTCTCAATGGAATGAATTTAGTCCACGCTCAAAGTCATATCTGATCCAAAGGTGTGAAGATGAAGCCAAAGGTATAATTTTGATATTTCCGCAATTTAATCTCTCTTTTTGGTTTTTAGGGACTTAGGGTGTGACTGCTTTCTTCTTCATTCCCATTTTTTCTCTTTTAGTGTATCGGATATTTTTATTTCTTGGACACTTTCTCTAACGTACCAGTAATTCGTTCTTAAACCTCCCTCTTGTGATGTTTTTGTGATTTTACTGAAACTGTTTCATGTTATTCTCTACACTCATTTGTTGTAATTATCTTTTCAGAAGTTATCGTAGTTTGCTATATGTAAGTTCAGATCTGATTTGCAACATGTAATGGTAACTGTGGAACATCCCCTTCTTCCCTGAATATTTCTCTTTCCTTCTTGTATTTTTTGATACATCTAATGGATTGTTAATGACCCTTTTTTTTTTTTTTATAAACTCACAGAAAGGTTCAGACAGTATAACTTTTCTCTCCTTTTCCTGGTATAGTTTCTTGGTTATGTTTCAGTTAACCAGAAGCGTGTGTAGTTACCAAGATGGGAAAAGGATAAAGTAAAATAAAATATTTTGAGGGGCTGTGCTTAAGACTTGCCATATTTGAAGGATGGCAACATGGATGATATTTATTTATATATATGATCAGCTAATGATGCCTGCTTTTTGGTGCATTTAGTCATTGTATGTCGATCTATAATATAGGAATTCAATTGGCCATCTTCAGGCTGTTGCATGCAGTTCTGTATTTTTTTATCATGCATTCCAACAAATAACTATTGTTTACATGGCTCTTTTACTTGTATCACATAAGATTAATTCAACAGTAAAAATTGTAGTACCTATATATAAAAATATACATGCATTATAACCCAAACATTCTTCAATGGTTTATGTAAGCATGGAATTACTGCTCAAAGACTGTTGTATAATTTTGACATTTGAAGTTCAACATGATTGAATTTGAATGTCTCTGATCCTTCAAATTATCATTTAGTTTAACAGACAGAACACAAAAAGGATGTTCAATCCTCTTCATTTAATACGCCCATTGCCTCTCTTGATCACTCCTCTTTTTTCTCTTCAATCTACTATGGTCAGGGGAAGATAAGAAAACACTTGAAAATCCTTTATTTGAATGCCTTGAAAAGGGAAACTAGCCTGAGCAATAAAACTTCCCTTTCGATTTCCTGTCTCATGTCATATGAACTGCATAGCTTTCATTCTTAGGCCAATTCAAGCCAAACATATTTCTGTATTCAAGTAAGTTTATATGATAACATTTTTAAGTTATTTTAAGCTCCTACGTTCATGCCCTTCTACTTCATCGAAAATTTCGTTTTGTTTAATACCAACTGTAATTTGTTTTTATTTATTGAATCATGCAACTGCCTTGCACGTGCAGGGCTTGCTAGTGCATATATAAAAATGGAACCATCTTGATCATTGGCCCAACATGAGAAAAGGAAGTCACGGTACTTTTCAAATCGACCATGGATAAGATTTTGCCAGCTGCATCCATAAAGGCTATTCCCGATCCCTCTGTACTGCGTAGACGTTGACGCAAGTTTTCCTACGCAAAGTAGTCTCCTTCCTCCACCTGTTTCAGAGCGCCTTCCCAGTTACAGTAAACTCAACGTTTTCCTTTAATCGGTACAGGTAAGAGTTAAAACTCTTCCTTCGTTTTAGCAACACAGTTCAGGTAACTATTTGTACCAGGGAGGTAAGTTTTTGAGGCTTGTAGCTCAAGCAACGTCGATCCCTCGTTAGCAATCACTATCAATTTACTTATGGTTGGCTCCATTACCCGTTGCATCTGCACCGTAGAAAATCAATGGGCCCCACTCAGGATGTGAAATTACAAAGAAAAACCTCTGAGATCTCGCTGTTCTGACTTGTTTTAGTTGATGCCTTCGGATGGACGGTTGAAGTAATCATGCATTAGTTCCCCCACATAACTCTTCCTCCTATATATAACTGCTTTGCTTCCACTTAATAGGCCACTCTTGTTTTTCTCCTCTCGGGGAGGAGACGTTCTTGCTCTCTTCTTCTTCTTCTTCTTGTTCTTTGCTTCTCTTTCTTCTTGTCTGCTTCATCATCATCTTCTTCTTCTTTGGCTCTCCTTCTCTCTGTCTGCTTCATCTTCTTCCTTCTTCTTCTTCTTGGCTCTCTTTTTCTTCTTGTCTGCTTCATCTTCTTATTCCTCTAATTAAGTGGAAGCATGTCTTTCCAAACCCCCAAGCCCCAAAAGAACCAACGGTGCGGGGGAATCGCATCCCCCAAGCGAGGGAAGATCAAAAGAGAGATCTTTAAAGATATCTCCAAATCCCCTCTTCTCAAGTTACTCGCAAAACCATTGGAAATCAAAAGGAGAAGAAACGGCAGCCGCGATGGTGGCGGCTCCACTTCCACGTCAGCCCGCGCCTACGCCTCCAAGCCCTAGCTCGTCGGAGTCCGGGAGTCGCCATGATCCATGGGCTTTGGAAATTTCGTGATTCTCACTTTGGGTCTGTGGATATTTGTCTCTTCGAGTGCTTTTTTTTTAGATGCAAGGTAGACAGAAGGGCAAAGATTCGTCTTTTATAATGTGTTTGTTTTCTTTTGTTTTCCAAGTTCTGGTTTTTATGTTGTGTCGTAGTTAGAAAGATGCGTTTGGGATGGACGAATCCTTGTAATGAAAGCTCTGTAACAGTTTATTTTTATGTACAGGGTATAAGTGTCTTCTAGTTTTTGTGAGAAAGCCCTGTAAACGGCTATTTTAAGTTACAGGGGGATATAAAGTCTAATTGTAGATTTGAGGTCTAAGTTGTTGTTTTATAGAGGTTAGAAGGTCATGTCATGTAAACAAGATGTTGTGACTTGCAGTCATCAGATCTGCTATTGTCTGTAAAATTACAACTCTATAATAACATCTGTTTCTTTAGTTGGTAGATCTGGGTTGTTTGTTGTTTACTGGGAGAGAAGGTCATGTGAATTTCATGCTTATTCTTAGTAGTATGTCAATTGCAACTTCTACACCCCATACTGCTCTAATTGGTGACTGTTGAATTAATTGTTAATATGTTGGTTTTGACTCTATATTTGGTTGAAAGGGCATGGATTCGGAACTTGGGAAACTGCTTTCTTGATGATTTTGTTGGTCTGTCTCTTTCTAAAAAGACTTTCTCTGTTTGGGGTTATGGGACTTTGGGGAAAAGAACTGAGATGATACCAAATTGCTTGGGGCTAAGATGGAGAAATTTCTGTACATCTTTCCTCTCTAGTCTCTTCTTTGTTGCACTTTTTCTCCCTTTCCCTACATCAAGTTTCCTTTCTTTTCATATCTTGCGCACTTTTCGCCTGTTACAGCAATTGCCGTTGGATTCGCTTTTTATTTTTTTGTACTCATCAGACGTATTTTAGGTTGTGTGGATTGACGTGGACGAAATGACCTTGACGAACGTGGACCATTTCTTTTTCTTTTTTTTCTTTTTTTTTTTCGTTTTTATATTTGTCCTTTTTTTTTGCATTTGCATCAGATCATGCACCCAAAATGTGTGCTCAAATTAATCAATCAAAAATTTTAATTGAAACGATTCTGCACCCTTATATCAGGTAAGGATCCGGGTCCTAATTTTGGAGGTACATGAAATACTGTAAAATTCATATGCCCCATTATAGATGGGCTTTAGCTTTTAGATTATTGAAATTGACAAATCCAAACACTTCAGTTTGTTGATTGATTTGATCACCGTCCTTATCAGATTTGGTTTTTTTATATATTCTTCTTTTAAGTGCTTGCTGGCCAGTCAGCGAATGTTCGGTTAGTATATTACTCAGATCATTTGGTCATTTAATCTGCAATTTGGACTATCTGCCACCCCCAAATTGCTTTTCAAATGTAGTGGATGTACAGATTTAGACTACTCATGTAGTGTAGGTTACAAGCGACTTGTACACCTGGATAGGCTACTTTCCACGTATGGCTCACCTGATTAGACCCTGTTAATAATTCCTTGTATTAGGCGTTTTGAAGCTTAGCTGGGACAGGACATAATGAGGACATCAGTGTCAAACTGAGGTCAGTGATGGTGGTTTAGTTTAGATTTCTTTATCAAGTGGGCCTAACTCTCTCTCTGAACCAAGAGGGGAAGGAAATAATTCTATTTTTCTCCTTCTTTGACAATTGGCCATGTTGGGTAACTTTGTTCGCTAAAGGTGGCCAATCTGGAATATAAAAAACACTTTTCAACCTATACTGTAGCGAGTCCAGACATTTTCCTAGTTTTTTTAGCATGTGGCCTGGAATAGTACACACATGAAGAGTAACAAAAGTTCCTAGCCAATTTGCAAGGAGAGAGCTTGATAAAAGCATAGATCAGTAACTTGGATCACAAGGCAGTCACCATGCTTGCGTAGTTATGTAGAAGTTTATGCATTGACTGCGATATAAAATTCTTGTTAGATCATTTTGAGTCCCTACTTCCACTAAAATTCATTGTTCTGCCATATAGGGTATTGTATGTATACTAATATCTTCATACTTGTTCCATTCATTTGGGACTACTCATTATCTCCCTATGGGGCCAAGTAGTGGTACAGTTCGAGTGATTAATGTGGGTAACATTGGTGTGAAATGTCATCATAGCTCAGAAACTCCACCCCTGGGCTGAAAAATAAAAAGCAAGAAATAAACACAAGATAATGAGGATTTTAGAGGGGACAGAAAAAATATATGCAAATTTTTATTAAGGAATGATCCACCTTATGAGGGCCCACCTGTGCCCTCTAATAAATCAATCTTGCCTTCAAAACTCATTTCACCCTTCAGATTAGCACAACCCAATGTGAAGGCTTTTGTTCTGTCAATAGAATTGTGAGGTGATTGCAGAATTTGAAGCACAGCAAGACAATCTTATTTATTGATGAAGGGCCCACCATGTTCATTATCCAAGGGCCACTGAGAGGATGGAGTAGACCCCATAGCGGCACCCATCGAGATTTTCTGTTCAATTGAATTCTACAGACGAGAATCACACGGTGTTGGCCATGGCCATTGTCTTGTTTGTTTTAATGCATAGACAAAAATAAATTCAAAGGAAACTCAGATTCAAATATGAAACGTGGAAATAAGTTCCTCTAACCGGAGTTCGAAGGGGCCAGTTTATTTCATGTAATTGAATTCCTAAGTAACTTGAAGATCTGTATTTCTACAAAAGTTTAAAAGTGAAGAATTTAACGATAATATATCAAATAACTTGCCACTTTATAATGAAAATGACTCGAGGAAAGATGGAAACCAACAACCTAGTAAATTAAATACTAAGAAAGTCAAGATTTCTATCTACTACTAATCTCAATCCTTCATCTCACTCTTTTAATAACATCTTTTTTTTTCCTGAATGACTTGGAAGGCATAAAGTCTGCAACTCATGAGACTCAACTTGAGTCAGTGGGTTGGCCAAGTCAGACGTATCTAAGTTTCTTTCTTTTAGGAAATGGAAAATAACATTCATTTAAGCCAATCAACTGCTATAACTTTACTTTCATTGCTGACATCTTTTCCTACAAGCTCATTGGGGCACTTCGGGCCCTGCTGGATTTCTTTGACCTTTTCCATCATGCCTTCCAACACTGAAACTGGGGATGGCCCCTCCATGGTTGGAGGCCAAAACTCATTCATAACCCACAACATATACTTGCCCTGTGAAGAAGAAAAATTGCGAAAGCACTAGTGAGAATCTGGTTGAAGGCTTTCATGCGCATAAGGCTATTCGTCTTGTTTCTCGAAATCCAATATATTGAGAAGGAGAATCCTTTGGAAAAGAATGTATCGCATTTGTACTGCAAGATAGGATAATCAATTCTAACATGCCCTGTTAGCAAAAAAAAAAAATCTAATATGGCCAAATTGATTTTGAACTTCAGCTCTGTGCTGTAGCAACTGCATGGAATAACAAGGCCAGTATTATGGTGATCTTGATTCGGTTTTGGACAAAGTAACGTCTTGTTCGTAAGATTAGATCACAATCTGTCAGGCCCACCATCAGATAATCTCAACAGCTCAATTATATTTAAGTTTGAGCACACATTGGATTCTACTAGGACACTTCATTGGATTCTACTAGGACACTTTCATTGGCTATAGGCGGGCCACTAGGCCACCTGATCATCTGTCCTAGCTATATAAACCCTCTGTATAATTATTCAGAAATCCACAAAGTTAGAGAATTGCCATTATTTCTTGAAATCCAGCACAATTCTGAGATTCCCATCTATGTCAACAAAACACAAAGAAAAAGGATTACAATAACAAACAAAATTCCACATAAACATGCAACCCCACTTGGCGCCTGCCACACTCAAGACCTTGGATTTCAGCAATTCATGGTACTATTCCCGAACCATCAGGCCCTAATAATGGCAAAAAACAGCTAGTGTGAACCGTGAGAATTCTCAATTAAAAGGTCTCAATTTTCTGTCAGACCACTAGGTCCGGTCCACGTCCACATGTGCATGCAGATGGAAGGTTTCCATTGTTCCCACACTGGCGGACTTAGTGTTTTTGCTTGGATGGGGCTGAACTTTTGCTCGAACTTTACTTAGTAGTTTTTCACATCAAATAACACACAAAGTGAAAAAATATTCCAACTCCCAAATAGACACAAAAAAAAATCTATGATCTCTGCCTAATTGAAGGTTCTTATTCACTTTTCTCCCAAATTCAGATGATCATCAATTCATCATCATCAAAACAACCTAACATAATATATTCCTTTAATCCTAAAAGTATTGAATGCCCTGAGACGATTATCTTAGGTGATTAATTTAGGTGAGCACCCCAATTACCGTATTTGGTTGTCTAAAGGGGTTGTATTTGGATCTAAGGAATTTAGTTGTCTGCACTTACTTTAGCTGTAAAATAATTCCCTGTAGTTGGTCATGGGCTCATGACAAAGAAGAAAAATTACTACTTAAAGGTAACTCAAATTATCCTAAATATATGAACCATAAGGTCTTATTTATGAATAAATTGAAGATTAAAGTCTGTCTAATGGTAATTTAGTTATCTTTAGACTTGTTGATATGCATCTTAGGAGGGGGGAGATTACTTTATTTATGGTTATTTAGTGATAGAAAGAAATAACCACACAAGAGGGCCAGTGACTTGAAGCTCGATCGGCGTGAAAAGCATTTTGGACTCTTAGTAAATAGAAGATGTCAAAAAGAACGGCGTGAAGAGGATCTAATACTTTCGGTGCAATGGTGATTTGGTCATCACTTGTAGATATACATCTTAGGATGGGGGAGATTACTGTTATTTATGGTTATTTAGTGATAGAGAGTAAATAACCACACGAGAGGACCACCACACGAGAGGACCAGCGACTTGAAGCTCAATCTGCGTGAGAAGCATTTTGGACTCTCAATAAATAGAAGAAGTCAAAAAGAACGGTGTGAAGAGGATCTAGTACTTTCAGTGGGAAAATAGATGTCGTAAGAAATAAAAAAATATATTTTTTCACGTAGATTTCGTGATGTGATTTAGATGGGACGGTTGTTTATTAGTTAAATTAAAGGAAAGTACCATGCACATTGAAATCTAAGGCAATTTCAAAATTGAGGGCCATGTCGGCTGCCCCAGGTCAACTTTATGTAGGTTCCCCCACCGGCCGTTCCGATCATGTCTGTACAAACATGATGCGCCCATGGAAAAGGTCTCTATCCAGATCACCGCCCCTCAGAGCCCCAACCAGTCCCAGTATCTCACATTTATGGTTTTGTTTGTTAGGAATCAAAGAAACAACACTAGTGCCTATAA
>QPKB01000594.1:0-25415 GCA_003546025.1 Camphora micrantha
TGTTGTGAAAAGATTGGTAGCACTAAGGGACCCGTTGTTGGGTTGAATTCTTAAATAGGCATGCACTAAGGGACCCGTTGTTGGGTTGAATTCTTAAATAGGCATGCACTAAGGGACCTGTTGTTGGGTTTGAATGCTTAAATAGGCGTCGAAGGCTCTTCATTGTTCTCAATGAAGTTGCATTGTTTATCTATTGGTGGAGAATTATCTTGCATTGCATTCAACGAAATTAACCCCAAAGAATAGTTCAAAATATTGCTACATTGCGCAAATTTTCCCTTGTCCAACTAAAATAGAATTCTTCTTATCTTTTCTATATTACTCAGATAGCAAACACAAAAAACACCAAGCAGCGAGATGCTTTAAAAAAATCATCTACTCCAATATTCCAACAACTAATTAGGCAAACCATCATTAAGTTAGGATCTTAATTCTTAAACCGTAACCACAATTTTCATAATCCAATACCCAGACTACAAATTTATCAATACAGGAATCTGTGCAAACCACAACAATATCTTAAATATCTTACATCTTAAACCTGGCTCCATCGGTAAATAAGAGGCAATTTTTATCGACATGAAGTGAATCGCAACACATGACCTGTAAACGTTGTGATTCGGACCATTCGGTGGTCTGGGTTACCTTGCCCTGGTCTTTTCAATACCTCTTTCATATTAACAAAAAAAAAAAAAAAATTGTTGTTTGATCCAGGCCAGCAATTGCAAAACATGGAACCTTCTAATTGACACAACCACATGCTAGAATCTCAAACCAACCCCCCCCACCCCCCCCCCAAAAAAAAAAATAAATAAAATAAAAATAAAAAAATAAAAATAAAAAAAAAAAAAAATCTAGGTCAGTAATTGAAAAACATGGAACTTTCTAATTGACACAACACATGCCAGAATCAAGTACATTATCAATAAAAAAAAAACAACAAAAAATCAAATCAGATTATCAGATTACAAGATGCAAAGGAATCGGAATTGCTGTTTGTTCCTCCAAATATAACCAAGTTATGATATATTTAGAGGCTTATAGATTCACAAAAAGCAATTATGATATATTTAGAGGCTTATAGATTCACAACAAGAAAGGACGTGAAACAGATGGGTTAAAGCAATACATACAAAAAGAAAAGGTAGCATCTATATCTAATACAACGAAGAAAGAAATTGCATTAGTATCTCATTCAGGAAGAAACCATTAACTTCAGAATAGATTTTAAAGTCCTTTAAAGGAACAATTGAATGGAATATGTGAATCTGCTGAAGAAGAAGACTCACCCTAGTACTCTATTTAAGCAAACCATCATTAACACAACCGAAAAAAAAAAACAGAAGCACATGAGCAGGAATGGCCATCCAGAATCACCTTAGATGAAGTTCGTCTCCTACGTGGATCGTTTACGATGCATTGACGAAACCAGATCCAGAGATGAATCAAATATAGTTGCAAGAAAAATAACTTGAAGCAGAGATGTGCTGGGGAGGATACCCTGGCACCGCAGCTCTAGATCGGAGAGACAAACAGAGACCAAGACAGAGAACGAGACCGAGAACGAGAGAGTTTTTTCCCCTTCTGCGTTTTGGAATGGCGAGAGAGACAGAGACAAAAGGGTACTTCTCTTTCTTATACGAGAATAAAAAGTAGGGCGGGAAGGAATGGGTTTAGGGCGCGGGACTTAATTACTAATTGAGTAATGAAAGCATGGTAGGAGTAGGAGACCAATGTTTCCTGGAATTCACCCCATTTAATTTAGTGAAACAAAGTTATTTTGTTAATAGAAATACTTTACCCTGTGGTCCCATTGATAAAAACATGAGCCATTAAAAATAAATGCATCCTCTTGATATTGGCCCTAAACAAATTCTAATCAAACTAAAATTGAGTCCATCAAATTTATCATTTTTAAACCATCTGAATAAAAAAATATATATGATGGTAGGACCAAGTCCTTGGAGAATCGCCCTCTTTTATCTAATGGACCCAAGTTAATTTTTTTCGTTTTCGCTGGATAATCGCGTATACTGTATAGAGATCGACACATCCGGGTCAGCTAATTTGTAATCAAAAAATATATATAACATGTACTGGACCAATCCACTCAAAAGTGAGACACTGTATACTCGAAAGTAGCGATATCATTTCCACGGCTATTCTATGCTGAAAAAACTAAATGAGCTTCATTAATAGAATGCGCGGATCTCTTATATATGAGCCTCAAATAGATTTTATTCATATAGAATGGGTTCAATGTCATATTTATTTTTTAAAAAATGTCATAATTATTAAGAAAAACGTTCAAGTAGTGGTCTTGTAGTCAATGTGGGCTACATAATTAATCTGTCAATTAAAAATTAAGACCAGAAATAACTTAATAATATGAGCATATTAAATTGATAAAGATAAACAGTGATACTGCGCCATGTATGATTTAGGGCCAGATATTTTACTTTACAAGTTTGTTATTAATGGAAATAACATCATTCTCTAGCATTTTATAATGCTATGGATTACTTTGTATATTTTTTCATATATTCTTTTGTTGAGTAAAACATTTAACGCGATACGACTGTGCTTGATAGGACACATTAGGTCGATACCGTAATAGTGTTATTTATGGGGATCATCCAATACCGTGATTCTCATCATGCTTTAGCCTTAAGAAAGATGGTTGATTCATAATGGAGCTCGATCGCACGATCAGTCAAGGCGTAGTCTATGACGCCTCAATTTCGCTCATCTCAAGATATATCTTGTTTTATCTCAAATCTCAACCAACTTGATTTTAAGAATTATTGAATTATGCTAGAAGCCTTTTGGGGATCTTTCAATAGTGTATGATCAATATGTGCAGTGCGACCACCCATTCAAAGTAAAATTTGAAGATGCCCCATAAAAAAAGTAACAGTTAAAAGTAAGACACATAAGACATTAGCTATGAAAAAAAGATTGTTGCTAAACTTCTAGACTCCTAGACCCAAATATAATGTGAAAGATTAAAACAAACTCGCCACAATTCTCTTTCCCTCCATATGATCTTTAGCCACGGCATATGAGTTGGCCACTAAATGTGATCACTATAATAACTTCACTAAAGTGAGTCTTTTGTGTCAAGATAACATTGTGGCTAAAAGTATTGCCACTGAAAGTCAACTTTCATATAATATAATTTTAGTGGCAATAGAAAGTTGCTTGCAAAAAGGGCAAAATAAGACAGCTAAGCAATTAACCACGAAAATAAATAGTTGCCACTAAACTCCTAGACTATTAGTGGCAAAAATAAAAGTAGCACAAAATGCCCTTCCCTCCAAAATGACCTTAGCTACAACATATAAGTTGTCATTAAATGTGATCACGTAATACCTTTACTTGCAAACATCGAGGCGTCGCCACTAATTGTGAGTTTTTAGTGGCGAAGAGTAAAATTATGGCAAAAACTATTGCCATTAAAAGTCGACTTTCTTTGTGATATATCTTTACTGGCAATATAAAAGTGGCCACAAAAAATATAAACAACCAGTGGCAAAAACTATACTGCGGCTAAATGTAAAGAATCTAAGAAATAGTGGCGATCATAAATAGTTGTCACTAAAACCGTACACCATTAGTGGCGATGAATTTAAATTGCCACTAAATCTCTTTCCCCTCACAAAATCCCATGGCGCCAAAAATTCCCGCCAAGAATTAGTGACGAAATTAGCTGCAACATATACGTTGCCACTAAATGGTGGGCATTATAATACATTCAGTGTCGACATCATATTGTTGCCACTAAAGGTGGGTTTAGTGGCAAAAATAGACTGCGGCTAAAAAAGTCGCCACTAAAAACCAACTTTCTGTAGTGTACTCCTTCATCCACTAGAGTACATTAGAATCAACTCTCCTGCAGCATTACACTGCCAACTGGCATATCTTCATGAGAGCGCACACACCCTCCCCCATTCTTAGTAGTTGATAAGAATTAAAAACTACGAGAACCCCCACTTTTATCTTGAAGAAGTGCTAAGACGAGGTGTAGGAAGGGTCTTTCTTTTAACGTCTTTTATCGCTTCTCTGTCATCTTTCGCAAATCCCATGAAGTCTCTCTCATCTTTCACAACTCCCTAGAGTTTTGAATTCAGATTGTGTTATGTTGTTTGCAAATTCTAGTAGTTGGATTCAAAGAAATTACGATTGGAAGGAAAAACAGTATACTTCATTAATCTACCGAGCTTGGATCATTTACTCACTTCCTTACCGCGGGTGGAACTAGAGGGGGTGATCATGGTTTTTTGGTGTACAAGTCGAGGCAAATCCATTTTCTGTCCTTCCATTTTTCCAATGAAACAAGTGTTGGTACATTACCCATGAAAGTCATGAGGTGAAATATCAATTGCTTTTCCTGATCTACTAAAGCATCCTCAGCAGGAATACAAAATGTGTCCTTGGATTCTACATCCATGGGGATTCCATCTATCTATATCTAGAGATGAATTAAATTTTTGCCTTGCCTTTCTCCCGGTGAGAACTAAATCTAAATTAGTTTAATATAGTCATCATTAACTGCTGTGTAACCTCCTCGAATTTGCTTTTCTCATACATGCTAATCTATCTTCCCATATTCACAATTTCAAAACTGACTATTTAAGAACAAGCAAACTTTTCTTCTTTGAATCAATCTCCCAATGACTTCATTTAATAAAGAAGATTGATGTTTGTGATTCGGCAGTGTTGTTGCTTTTTTTTCAGCCGAGTAGGATGTTCATAGTATTGTGAAATGGTTTGTGACAGATCATTGATGGGGTACTTAGCGCAGTTAGCCCTCTTGCCAAAGTTATGTGGACGGGGCATTCCTGGAAAATCATAGATTGTGCTATGCTACAGTTCTGATTGGTCTTCTTCCCCTTGATGTGCAACCTTCACCTATGATTTTTTATATGGTTCTCATGGTTCAACACCCATTAAACATGTTTTTCAGTTGAGCAATTTTGTTTATTATATTTTTTGCAATTTTTACTTCAGTTGCAACATCCAATAGTTTGTTAACACTTAGCATTAAAGGTCATGTGTTTTTGTGTTGTTCATAGTAGAGAAATGAATCTACACCCAATAAAGTGGAAAGGCACACTTTGATACCAATTTGATATAGGCCTCTAAAAGTTCTCTACCAAATTGATGCAGGGCTTAGAAAGTTGGAAAGTAAGTTGAAAGTGCTGCAATTCCAGGCAAAAAAGAATAGAAGGCCTCCGATATAATTTATGGTAGGTTTGTTCTTTACCCTCACTGAAATTACCAAATGAAACAAAATGTTAGAGAATACTCAGTTATTAACTTGACAAGAAGTCAAGAGCAATGATCACTTTTTATACCATTATGTGTAGATGGACAGTGATACTTTTTTACCGAGAATAAGTTATTATACCAACAAGATGTTCATGTTTCTGAAAGCAATTTGGCGATGGAGAGGTAACCTCCAATCATTTACTTTTTTATTTAAATGTAACGTTATATTTTATTTTTATCTCTTGAGCCCTTCATACTCCATGATTTTGTAAAGTAATTTATTTCATAACTAACATCTATTCGGTAACCACCAAACATGAGAATAATTCGAAGGCACACATGAACAAAAATAAGTTGCATCTAACCGCCGACGAAGAAAATACGTGTGTGCATGTCTGGCTTGGAGCACTTGTCAAGTATTGGACAGATGGCAATAGATTCATACGTTGGAAAAGAGCATTGATCGAAAGATGGAGGCCGGAAACAAATACTTCCCATCTTCCATGTGGGGAGGCTACCGTGACTTAGAGGACGGGCCATATATATACGGCTTCCATAGATGGACGCGGTAGTGACAGGAAAAACACTGCATAGTACCAAGACACACATTGGAGATATGCATGGATCTTGATGGAACAAATGTTCCCAAATATCTTGCTCACGGTGCCAGAAGCGACCTAGACTCAACTCACGGTGTGAGAAGAACCTATATTCTCCGCTGGAAAATTCCCTCTTTTTTTTATTATGCTCTAGGCCATCTATATTACTAAGGGAATGTGGTCTCCCCTTCAATCAACCACAGGCCTCCAAGTGCATCCCTCAATTCATACACATGAAGACAGGTGTCCTCTCCACTCTCCTCTCTCTCCACTTATCCTCTCTCTAAACCAAACTGACTCAAAACTTTCTTAAAAGGAAACCAACTTTCCCATAACCGCTCTTCCCTATCTCCTACTCAGGCCCTCTTTTAACCATCTGATTTAGTAAACAAGAGACGATCCGATACATATTCATTCCATTATAGTGAATCTTGAGAACCCTTTCAGCAATTTAAGGTGGAGGCCTACCGAATGATTTGTTCATGTTCATATCTGCATTCTTCATCTCAAGAATTTAAGAATCCATATCTATAATATTGAAAACAAGGTATGACTTTCCTATTGGGGACCCTTAAGTTGGCCCACATAGTATTTTTATTTTTTTGTTAAAAAAACTTGAGTTGAGGCACATCTGTGACGAATCAAGACCTTTATGTATTCCTACTCCTCCAAGTATTGCTTCCACCCATTGGACTAATCCATTGGATTTTAATTATAAAAAAAAAAAAAGGAAATCACTTCAATTGATTTGAATTCCTTAATGAGTGGTAGGATGCACCCGCTTGATCCCAAAAATAATATGAGTGTAAACGACATGTGGGCCACTAAATTCAGCTCTTAGGAAAATGTTAGACTCAAATCTAGTGGTGAGATAGTTTAGATGGGTGTCAAATTGGGTCTGGTCGCAACTTAAGAAGAGAGTAGTGAAGCCTGGGATGGATTGGATGGGAACCCCATAGAGTGGCCCATGCAGTAGTCTTTTTTTTTTTTTTTTTAACTTCAATGAGGCCCATCTGTGACTAATCAGAACTTTTCATTTATTCTACTCTAAGTATCGACTCTCACCATAGGACTAATTTCCATTGGATTTTATTAAAAAAAAAACAAAGGAATCACTTTCATTGATTCTTCTTCCTTAATATCAATATTAAATAAAATATTATCTGAAGGTAATCTTGTACCCGTGCTTATATATAACATAATTACACCGGCCTGATCCTGGTAACAAATATATATGTACACCCGTATTTAAAATTTAATAATTTATTAAATGGTATGGAATATTATTATGTTCATTGTTTGACCTAATATATTAATAATGTAATTTTATTATCTCTAATAGTACTATTAGATATTGATGGACCCGATTTCTTCCCTCTCTCCCGCTGCCTCGCCCCGGGTCTTTCGAGGTACGGCGGAGGGGAGGAGAAAGAAAAAAGATAAAGGGTAACAACATCTTTCTTTTTTTGTACGGTATGCCAATTTCACTTTTCTACTTGGAATTTTAGGAATAGTGATCCGAAGATCCACCTTCACAAGTAGAAAGGGGGAAATGAAACTTTTTCTAATTTCTATTGCACACATATTTTAAGAAAAGAGACAAGGTTTTTTTTTAATGCCGTGAAAGGCGATTTCATTTGTTGCCGTGAAAGGCGATTTTGCCGTAAAAAGGCGATTTACAAGTCTTATCCATTATGAAAGACAAGAATTGTGATTTTTGTCTCTAAAAGAAAAAATAAAGTACAATAGAAATCAAGAAAAGGAATCTGACTTCTCATTCGATTGTGGGGACACGTTCAGATCGACGGTCGCGAGTCATGTATGGGCTCCTCCATCGTCCATGCAGATGAGAACACGATGCTTGGATTCTTGGCTTGGCTTTTTAACCTCAGATTTTTTAAAGGACAAAGACCAAGAGAAGGTCTTATATCCGATAAAAAGCTAAGTAAACGGGCTGAAAAGCCACGTTTTTAGCCATGTTGGTAGAAGAAGGGAGGGTCCTTGGGGGGGTGGCCCCCCAAGGGTGCTTCAATCACCTTTTGGTGGTCTTTGCAGCAGAGTTGCAGGGCTCTGGATTTTCTGGCAATTCTCTGGATTTTTTGTCTTCTTCGGGGGAGAGCGAGAGCTAGATCCCTTTCCCTTTGGAATGCCCTCCTATTTATAGGCCTTTGTAGCCATTTAGGAGGGTTATGAGCATTGAATGCATTAATGCTCATAATGGGAGGAGTTACAAGTTTTTAAATTACTTGTTTTGTAACTCCTTTTTCCTTGAATTTGATTGGCCGATGGAGAATAATGAGCCTTTAATTGCTTTTAAATCCCCATCATGGGAGGAGTTTCATGGCTTTAATGCCATAAATCCTTTTGACTTGTAACTCCCATTTGCTTGCTTTTGATTGGGCCGTCCAAAATAATGAGTTAATGACCGCATTAACTTGTCATAAAACGGGTCATTTAACCTCATTAATTGGTCGCCAAGTCGCTTGAAGAGTCGCGGGCCGCGCCGCGTCTTTTGGAATTCTTCTTGCGATGACCGCCGGTGGATCCACATGTTGTTTGATGTCGGATGGCGATGCAATTTCAGACATTGATTAATGTCAACGTGCCGGCAACATCTGTCCTGTCGATTTCACGATCGGGCGGGCAGAAAGTGTGCTTTCTTTGTCGGCCGGTTGGCGATTTCGAGGCATCTAATGATCATCCAATGATTTCGGCGGCGAATCCGTGATGTTGACGAAGATCGACGGATTTCATGCACGAAAAATCAGATTTTGGAAAAATCACAGGGGGCCAATCAACTCGAAACGCGAAAAGGACCCGAAAAAGGGTCTTCCGGCGTTTTTTGGGTCGCCGGAATTTCCATGGTCGCCGGCGACCATCCATGGTCGCCGGCGACCATGGGCCTTGGGCCCATTTTTTTGGCCGCCTTTCGGTCGCCGTTTCTTCGCCGTTTTTCGATCTTTTTTTCATTCTTTTTTCTTCTGTATTTTTTCCTGACATTTCCCCTCATTTATGGCCTGATTCTCTTGAAGAAAACCCGACGAGAAGCCACGCAAATCGGAGCACAAAGTTTCCTATTTTTCTGGAAAGCCGAAGACTTTGTTGTGCGGTTTTGCCGATTTTTTGTCAAGCATTGAAACTAGGCCAAACGATGTCGGAATGACCTGAAATTTGACGTGGAGCTTCTTGAGCAGTAGATAGGACCAACCCGTAGGCTTTGGTTTGAGTTTTTGAAGCCTTTGGGGTCCCGCAAACGCTTGCCTTAATTTCGTCATGAGAGAAATGCCGAGCTTTGACTTGTGGTCAACCGATGTCCGATTGACCTGAAATTTGACAGAGAGCCTCCTGAGTAGTAAGTAAGACCAACCACAGGCTTTGGTTTGAGTTTTGAAGCCTTTTGGGGTCCCGCAAATGCTCGCCTTGATTTCACCTCGAGGAAAATGCCGAGCCTTGAAACTAGGCCAAATGATGTCCGTTTGACCTAAAACTTGACAGGGGACCTATTGGAGTCATTTTGAGATGATCCATTAGCTCCAATTTGGATGCCATGATTCCGGGGTGCTCCGCTGCCGGTAGGCCTGTTTTGGCTTCCTGAGAGTTGATGAAGGGTCAAACGTCGTCCGTTTGACTTGAAATTTGGCAGAGGGCCTTTTGGAGGTATTTTGAGACCATCCGTAGGCTCTGATCGAAGTTTTGAAGTCTTCGACACTGTCGCTGCCGGAGCTCCTGCTGGCTGTCGGAGGAGTGAAGTTAGGCCAAATGATGTCGAAATGGCCCGAAACTTCATGTGTACCCTTCTTTTGGCTGCTTTGAAGGATTTTGTAGTTTTTGTTTGATTCTGACAAGATCTGGTGCTTGAAGTGGCGCCTTCCTATTTATGGCAGGATGTGGCTCCATGTAGCTTTTGGTGTTGAAGGGACATAGTGACATTTTTTGTGTCAACAAATGCCCCCTCGAGGTACAGCGACAAGGTGCGCAGCTCTAGCAGTCGGTGTGCCTCGAAGAAAATTTGAAGGAGATCTTTTTGCTTGACCAAGAGTCTTGAGCGTTTTTTTCTTTTGATGGAGTTACTTTTTTGAGCTTCCAAGGGATTTCGCGGTAATGAGAGGGGTCATGTACAGTCTCAAGGCAAGGATTTTGAAATGACATTTGGATATGGGTTTTTGGTTTTGGGTTTTCCCTTTTAACCTTGTGAACCTAAAGGCTTTATGTGGCACATTAGGCGGTTAAGAAGGTTTTTTGGTTTTTGACCTTGTGACCTAACAGGCTGTATGTGGCGAGTTAGGGGGTCGGGATTTTGGTCTTTTTGGTTTCGGCCTTGTGACCTAACAAGCTGTATGTGGCAAGTTAGGGGACCATGGTTTGGTTTTTGGTCACTCTTTAGGACAATTTTGGGTCCATTGGAGTGGTTTGGTTTTTTGTGGAATGTCAATTTCAAGATTGTGGCTTGATTTGGTGCATGGGGTTGGATGGTTGGGTTTCTTTTGGAAGCTTATGAAGCTCGGAATTTTTTGTATGGTCCAATCAACTCAAGAGAGGCATGGAACCACTTTTGCATGCTCTTGGTAAGAGAAATTTTGACTAAAAGCCACTTTTAGTGCCTAGGTGGTCAAACCTGGCTCATATGGGCTAACCCATGGGACCTTAAGCTTTTAAGAATGGCTTAGATCTCATGTGGTGTCATTTTGTAAAGAATATCTAAAAATATCCCTTTTGTGTAGAGAATATCTAAAAATATCCTTACTTGGAGAGAATCTCTCAAGTTTCCTTGATTTTGGGAGAGATTTTCTCAAAGTATCTTTCTTTGGGAGAAAGTTTCTCAAATCCCCTTTCTTTTTGGAGAGAATTTCTCAAGAATCTCCTCTTTAGGAGAGAATATCTCAAATCTCCCTTTCTTTTAGGAAGTTTGCTAATTTTTAGCACTTACCTCCTTGCTTTTCTCCTCCTTTCCTCTTTTGGTTTGCCTTTTCTATAAAAGCAATGGAGATGGGTTTTCTTCCTCTTGTTGCTTTCTCTTTGCAAAAACCTTCAAGAGTGCTCCAAGATAAAGAATTTCTCAAGGATCTTCAAGTTTCTTCTTCTTCTTCTCCATGGCTTCAAGTAGGTCTTCTTTTTCCAAGAAAAACCCTGTGTAGATGTAGAAAAGTTTCCTTTTCTTCTTTTTTTTTCCTTTTTTTTTCTCTTTTTTTTTTAACGTGTTTTCTTTTCCTCTTTTTTTTTCTACTTTTTTTTTTCCACGTGCTTTCTTCTCTTTTTTTTTTGTGCACGTTCTTGCCTTTTTTTTTTTTCTTTTGTTTTTTTTTTCTTCCTTTTTTTTTTCTTTTTTTTTTTTTCCTTTTTTTTTTTTTTGTGCTGTAACGGACAGGTCGTACGGCCTGGCCGTAAGCCACGTGGCCTGTGGCCCGTCCCATGGGCAGCCCCTTTTTCTCTCTCTCTTTTTTTTTTTGCAGAGGTTTTTTTTTTGTTATTTTTTTTTGCTCACCATGAATGAAGGTTTATGCAATTACAAGATGAATCATGCATTTTTTTTTCTTCTCTTTTTTTTTTAATGCATCAAGGATAAAAGGCTAGAATTTTTTAGGTCAAGTCAACATGGATTTTTGACTTAGACAAAGTTTGATTGGTTTTGACCAAATTGGGCGTGAATTGGTAAACTTTTTGTCAAAGTTTTCCTACACATCTAAATGCATGATGGTTTTGTGCTGATTTTTTGGGTAATGGATTGGGAGATGATGATGCATACTCGAATTTTCTTGCAAGTCTTGGGATTTTTGGAGCTTAAATGCATCAAGATAATTTCGAAGGCTAGAATTTTCTATTTTGAGTCAAGTCAACATGGATTTTGACTTAGACAAATTTTTGATTGGTTTTGACCAAATTGGGTTGGAATTGGTCAAACTTTCGTCAAAGTTGAGCTAGCATCTAATGCATGATTCTTTTATGGGTGATTTTGGTAAATGGAATTGGGAGCATGATGATGCATACCTCGAATTTTCTTGCAAGTCTTGGGATTTTTGGAGCTTGCAGCAATGATTTGAGCCCACTTCTCCAGTCTCGCAGAATTTCGAGGAGCTTTGCGAGTTTTGGAATTTTGAGCTCGCAGCAATGTTGAGCTGTTTTCTGATCTTGCGAAGATTTGAGAAGAAAGGCTTGATCTCGCAGCAAGATGGATCGCGGTTTTCTGCCGCATTTTATGGCAGCATCTTGAAGAAGCGTGGCCTGGAAGCTTTGGAGGCTGAGGCCAAGAGTCTGCTCGAGAACCTTAGTCTTGGTGAAGACTATGATGGACTGAGCTTTTGACAAACTTTCTTCTTTCATTTTTTTTTTTTGTACCTCCATGTATAAATATTTTGGCACTATATTTTTTTTGTATCCCCTTGTTCTACTTAAATTCTTTTTGTTGAAAATAAGCAAAAGTTGAATGGGAATGTTTGTTTGAAAATCTTGATCAAAAGGTTATCATTTTGTGAAAATCTTTTGTCAAAAGTGTTGTTTTGGCATGAAAGCCGGATTTTGTGGCACAAAGCCTGGTTTTTGATGGCTTGAAAGCCGAAAATCTTGAAGTGGCATGAAAGCCGATTTTGGGGGCGTGAAAGCCAAATTTTTGGTGGCGTGAAAGCCGATGTGGCATGGAAGCCGATTTTTGGCATGAGAGCCGATTTTTTTTTTTTGGCGTAAAAGCCAGATTTTGGCATGAGAGCCGATTTTTTGGCAGCAAAAGAGCCGATTTTTTGTTTTTGGCGTAAAAGCCGGATTTTTGGCATGAGAGCCGATTTTTTGTTTTTGGCGTAAAAGCCGGATTTTGGCATGAGAGCCGATTTTTGGCGTAAAAGCCGATTTTTTGAAACCAAGTTTTGTTTTGTTGGCATTGATTTTGTTTGATTGTTTTTTTGGCATGAAAGCCGATTTTTGGCGTGGAAGCCGATTTTGTGGCGTGAGAGCCAAATTTTGGCGTGAAAGCCGATGTGGCATGGAAGCCGATTTTTTTGGCATGAGAGCCGATTTTTTTGATTTTTTTGGTGTGAAAGCCCGGTTTTTGGCGTAAAAGCCAGGTTTTTGGTTTTCAAAAATGCAAGTATCGACTAAGAGTCGCCTCCCTGCTGAATGGTATTGCAAGTATCGATGGAATGTCGCTCCTTGCTCATCGTTGCGAGTATCGATGGAATGTCGCTTCCTCGCGAAGTTTGGGTGCAAGTATCGACTAAGCGTCGCTTCCTGCTTTTTCTCAAAAATTTCATTTTGCGGGTATCGATGGAATGTCTCCTCCCCACGATTTTTGAAATTTGAGGTTTTTTCGAACCTTTGTTTTTCTTTTGAATTTGGGTTTTGTGGATATCAACTGAATGTTGCGTCCTCCACGATTTTTGAAATTTTGCAAGTATCAACGGAGGTGTTGCTTCCTTGCGATTTTGAGGTTTTGGAAGTATCGAATGGGGTTCGCATTCTTCCAATGGGTTTTGCGAGTATCGACTTTGACATCGCTTTCCCGATTTTTATGTTTTTGAGACACAGGGTTCGTATAATTTTTGACCTAAAACCATTTTGGCGGTAAAAGGTAAGGCGGACTAGGGTGGAAATTCCTAAGTCCTGATTTTTGTTTCAAACCAAGAATTTTTTGGGTTCAAGGATCGAAATTTTTGGTTAAGTTTGGAAGAGGCTCCTAAACTTTAGATTTTTTGGACCTTTGGATTTTCTTTTGAACAATGACCGATGAAAGTAAAACATTGTTTTGAAAGTTCAACATAAAGATGAAAATTCAAAGGAAGTGGTTTGACGAGCAAGTACCTAGAAATAGGCTTGGCCTGTAGAGTTGCTCTGACCCATCGTGGAGGCTAATGTCTTCCAGTAGTACCGCTTCAAGAACCTGCCGTTGATGGGTCAGCATCACATCTATCACCTTCCATGTTTAGAAGTGCGTATCGCTCAATTGGAGAAGACTCTGTCGATGACGAAGGGTCCCTCCATTTCTGGTTCAAATTTGCCTTTGGCATTTGTGAGCGAAACCATCGCTTTGTCACCGCAAAGAACCAAGTCGCCCTTTTGTGGGGACGCGTTGCCTGACCTTTTTGTCGAAAGATCCAGCATGCATGCTTGGTAGAGCTTCAATGCTTGGAGTGCCTCGAGCCGTCTCTCATCGAGATTGTCCAGCTCTTGAGTCTTAAATTTGACATTGCTTCTTGCGTCATGTCATTTTTGTAGAGATACCCTAAGGGAAGGGAATTTGTACCTCTAAAGGGACCAACAAGCTTCGCATCCATAGACCAAGGAGAATGCGTGCTATGGTCGGTCTCGAACGGTGGTTCGGTAGGCCCACCAAAGCTTCGGATAAGTTTGTCGCCCCAGTCCACTTTTGTGGCTAGAGACCTTTCTTGAGAATTTTGCAAGTGTGTCTTGTTGAAGCCTCTGCTAGTCCATTCGCCGCCGGATTGTACGAGTTGAAGGAGACAACCTTTGATTTTGTGTATTTGTCGCATGAACCTGTAGAATCTGTGATCACGGAATTGTGGTCCCGTATCATGGACGAATCTTTTAGGTATGCCGAAGCGACAAATGATGTTGGTAACGCAAGAACTGAATGACTGATGAGGTCTCATTTCATTGAGCGGCAAAAGCTTCTGACCCACTTGAGAGAAATAATCCGTAGCGGCGAAAGCATGAAGTGATGACCTTTGCTTACGGAGGGAAGACAGGGACTACGATGTCCATACCCCAGGCTTCGAAAGGCCATGAAATTGCTGTAGGATGTAGCCATTCTGGAGGCATGTGGACATAGTCTCCATGAACTTGGCATTGTTGGCAGCGTTTAGCAAATTGCATTGTGTCAGCTACCATGGTAGGCCAATAATAACCTAACATTTTTATCTGATCGTAGAGCTTTGGACTAGCCTGATGAGCTCCACAAAGACTAGCATGCACCTCTTTGAGAGTTTCTTTAGCTTCTTGTTGTGATAAGCAGCGTAGAAGTACTCCATTGTAGGATTTTTCTGTAGAGCATCTTTGAAGGAATGTCCAGATGAAAGTTTGGGGTTCGTCTTTGAACACTTACCCGTTCTTTTGGATCTTCAGGCAGGATTCCGAACATAATATAATCAATGAACGGATCCCTCCAGTCGCCGATCGGAGGTCTGAGGATGGAGATCCGACTTCCAACCAGTTGGTGGCACTCAGCAACTGCTTGGTGTGTATTGAGGGGAGGGAGAATCCTTCTCTCACACACTGTAACTTGCATGTGTTCTCCTTCTTGGACCGCCATAGAGGCGGCGAGTCCAGCCAGGGCATCTGCACGGATGTTTTCGCCTCTACGAATGTGGGTGATATGACAGATGTCAAATTTTTGCCGAAGTGATTGCGCCTTGTTGTAGTAAGGCAACAGATCAGGCTTCCTGATTTCAAATTTCTGATTCATCTGGTTGACGATCAGTTGAGAATCCCCGAAGGCTTCTAGCACTGTGATGCCGGATTCGAGGGCGAGTTCCAATCCTACAATCAGGGCTTGGTACTCAGCTGCATTGTTTGAACATGGTTCCAGTAGCGAGAAGGCGTGTGGAATCATGTATTTGTCGGGACTAACAAAGAGGATGCCAATCCCTGATATTTGATTTCCTTTTTCACTTGTCCTGGTTGCACCGTCGAAGTACATATCCCAGGAAGCATTTGATAAGGAAGCCTCCACGTTGTAGACTGACTCGTCTGGGAGATCATCCCTGAGTGGAGAATCTTCAGGCAACGGATGCTCTGCAAGAAAGTCTGCCAGAGCTTGACCTTTGATTGCTTTTTGTGGTACATACCTAATATCAAATTGTGAAAGGAGGATAGACCATTTTGCCAGTCGGGCATTGAGGGAACCTGCTTTTGTGACAAGGACCTTCAGGAGATTGATCCTCGAGATCAGGTATACTGTGTTGGACAGCAGATAGTGACGTAGCTTTTGTACAGCAAACATCACTGCAAGACATTCTTTTTCGACTGGAGAGTAGCGATGCTCTGCACCTACCAGCATGCGGCTGAGATAGTATAGAGCAGCTTCTTTTCCCTCGTGATTTCCTTGTGCAAGTAGAGCTCCCAAAGAGTGGTCGAGGGCTCTTGTGTACAAGATAAATGGTTTTCCAGTTGTGGGGGCAGCCAGTACTGGAGGTTTGGTCAGGTATGACTTGATGTCTTGGAACGCAGTTTCGCATTCAGCATCCCAGACAAAGTCCACGCCCTTTTTCATTAGGCGGGAGAATGGACGGCATTTCCCTGACAGGTTGGAGATGAACCGTCGAATGTATGCCAATCTTCCTTGAAGCCCTTTTAACTGTCTCAGGGTTTTTGGGGATGGCATTTCTAGGATAGCCTTGACTTTGATAGGGTCAAGCTCTATTCCTGCTTTCCGAACTACGAATCCGAGGAACTTACCCGATGATACACCGAAGAAGCATTTAGGGGATTCATTCGCAGTTTGTGCCTGCGTAGCCGGAGGAAGACTTCTCGAAGATCTTTGAGATGGTCTTCTTTCTTTTTGCTTTTGACGGCGAGGTCATCAACGTAGCATTCGACCGTCTTATGCTGCATATCTTGGAATATCTTCATCATAGCCCTCTGATATGTCGCACCAGCATTTTTCAGACCAAATGGCATTACAGTGTAACAATACACGCCAAATGGGGTCCGAAATGATGTGTGTCTTTCATCTTCAGGATGCATTTTTATCTGATTGTACCCAGAGAAACCATCCATGAATGTCATCCGCTCGAATCCACAGGTGTTGTCGATCATCACCTCCGGTATGGGGAGCGGAAATTCATCTTTAGGACATGCATTGTTCAGGTCTCTATAATCAATACAGACCCTGATCTGCCCATTTTTCTTTGTCACTGGGACGATGTTGGCCAACCATTCAGGATGCTGTTCCTCGCGGATGAAGCCAACGTTTTTGAGTTTCTGAACTTCTTGTTCAATTTTGTCCATTATGTCAGGACGAAATCTTCTTTGGCCTTGTTTGACAGGCTTGATATCTTTTTGTAGATTGAGTTTGTGAACTGCTATTTTGGGGTCTAAACCAGGCATTTCAGCGTAAGACCATGCAAAACAATCAACAAACTCACGAAGAAAAGCGATATACTCGGGTAACTCATCATCCTTTATATTCTTGCTTATGAATACAGGACGTGGGCTATCTGGCGTTCCCAAGTCTATCTTTTGAACAGAATCTTCTGTTGGAAGACTTGAAGGTGGTTCCTCCATAATATTTTCGGAGGCTTCCAACTCAACAAGACCTTCCGGAGTTTCAAAGGTATTCTCAGACCAAGGCTGTGCTTCTGACCATGGGTCTTCTTGATCGGCACTCTTCTCAAGACTTGCTATGAGATGGTCCCAATCACCTGTTGAAACTGGATCGAAGTATGGCACTTCTTTTGGAGATGATGGTTCTTCTGGACCAGAAGACTGTGCATCTGTATCATCGGACAATTCCTCTTCATCATCAGAGAAATCGTACCAATTGGAGGAGCTTCCTGGATCCTTGACGGGTAACTCTTCAAAGAGATATCCAGGGAGATCAATATCTTCACAGACACGAGATGTTGAGGCTTCGTCGGCCAGACGACTTTGTAGCCTTTGGGTCAACTGTCTCATGGGAGCATCAGGGTCGTAGCCCAGTCCGTATGAAGACTTTTCTATATGACGATAGAGTTTCCAATCCTCCTGCTGGCCTTTTGTCAGGGTGGGCTCCAATGGTACGAGAATACCGTGGCCACCTCCCAAGCCGATTGGATTTCGAGCGTCATAGCCCATTTTCTTCATGATAGCTTGCGCCATTGGACTATACAAGGATAGTTGTGGCATACCTTCGTTTTGGAAAGGCTCAAGCGAAGAGTTTGATGAAGAAGCCGCCGACCTGTGGAAAAAGATCGGCTTTTCTTTTGGTGAGGTTGTCGGAACAACGAAGGAAGCTGATGCTGGATCGCCTATGCCAGCAGGTGTCTCCAATGGAGTGAGAGCAGGTTGAGCTTGCTGAGTATCAGCTTGGCTTGACGACGTGTCGTCTTCTGTCTCTGAATCCGAATCTGTGTCTTGCATAATAGACACAAAGGAGATGACGAACTTGCCCCCAGGCTTTTGTTTGGTCTTCTTTGCCTTGGTAGTGATCACCAGCGGCTTTGAAGACTTGAGGGAGACAACAAAAGGAGATTGGTTGATCTCCTCGGGTTTTGCCGGATGGTTGATTTTCTTACCGGCGATTGCTGGAGGAGCCTTGCCTATCTTTCTGGAGACTTTCGGCAAAGGATGCTGTTTCTTTCTCCTTTTCTCGTTTTCATCTATTGTACATCTGCGAGTCTGCCGGAAATGGACTTCTTTGCCTTGAAAGCTTATTTGATCGCAAATACCCGATGAGTACAAAGCCAGTCAGTCGCCCAACAAACTGATGCATGATGAAGATTTGAAGGCAACAACACCACTCTCGTGTACTAACAGGGCGCGTCCGAGAAGAGAAGATAATGTAGGCATGATGGGGGTCTTTATTGCATATTACAGTGACTTCAGGATAAGATCACGGATTTTGCAACTTGGACCTAATCTTGCCGATAGGCCACTGAGCGCTCTCCATCGTATCCAAAGATAAGACACGGATGTGTGACTCAGCTTGCTAGGCAGGATGCCCAGCTCTTCGAGTGCGAGTAGAGATAGAGGTGAGGGCAGAAACCGAATCGATCTGTTATTTCTGTGTATTGCATCTCTTTGGATGTACCCTGTAAAGTATAAGGGTAGCTGCCGGTTGCTGCTTTGTTCGCCTAGTTCAGGAGGTCTTCCTTAGGTGAAGGCGATAGTTGCACTTGCCTGCTTTTTGAACTGAGCAGACAATCATTGCAAGTATTTCCCTCAGTCTTCTTCTTTTTTCCTTTTTGAGGAGCGTATTTGATTTTTTTAACCCTATAGTCCATTCAATTTGTACGGACTTGTGGGCATGTTGTCGACATCCGCTTCAGTCTTTGCAGTTTGAAATGAGACTATCACGAGTTGGGGAGACATTCGTAATAAGTCAGAGGATGTGCAGACGTGCAAGGCTATGTGTCTAGAGTGCTCATCAAGTCATACTTGAAAAGCCTCCTTAGGGCGCATTCCATTATTGTGCCACTTGGGGCACTTACATCCTGATCCCAAGGGATTTAATAAAGAAGAAGGAAGTTAGTGTAAGTTTGTGGTCAATTCCCGGCTAGAGCGGGTACCTTTACAACTTCGAGAGCTTCTGAGCGGTTCTTCATTCGAAGTCCACCCTCAGGATTGAGGGGCTGATCTTTTCATTTGCTGAAGATGCTTTCCGACGTCAACATTACCATCCTCCGTGATTGGCATTGCATGGAGCATTTTCGCGGAAAAGTCCTGAACAGCGTCCAGCAGTTGTCTCTTTGTTTACAACTCCCGTTCATCGGTCCAGACATCACCAATGAGTGTAGGCATCTGGGACCAGTATGACTGGGTAGACTCATCGGTAGAGGTTTTCAGGTGGTCAGCCCAAGAAAGAGGTCTGTACTCTGATGTGACAGTCTCGGAAGACGAAGGTTAGAGAGATAGCCATCTCACGAGGTAGTAATATCAGAAGGAATATATACCTGATATAGTATGGGAGTTATGTGGCCTCGGCAGATGAAGCTCCAGGCGCTGTCGTTTCTCGAAACCTATCGCATTGAAGCAATAGGAAACGTCTTTCGGACGGATTGTTGGGAGTCAGATTCATTCTCATGATTAAGGGGATCATCCACCAGCAGTAATTTCTTCATTTTCAGGAGTTCTGGAGGGGACCCTGTAGATTTTCCGGACCACCGGTTCTGATTGAGATGAAGCTGATGATGTGATCTTGTCCTTACTCTATGGCAAGATGCTGCAAGATCCTATGCATATTCTTCGAGATCAGGCATAGGAGCCAGATCTTCTTCTTCATCTGCTCCTTGTGGTTCCTCCTGATTTGGTTCTACCGGAGCATTGGCAGGTGCTAGTGTCAACGCATTTTCCTGAACACCTCTTGGTCTCCTTCATCATAGACCAAGATCCTGTGGTTAACGTAAGGGTTATGTACCAGACACCGGGATGAGGTGGATTCGGGGTCCAGTTCCTCGTCGAGATGGTATTCTCCTGTTTCGAGGATTCCTCCCAATCATCGAGTGTCACTGCGGTGTCACTAGATCGTACCCATCATGGGAATCAACTACTGATTACAAGGTATGATGCCCCTGCATGTCTTCAGTCTTTAAGTAGTGATGGCATGAAATCACGAAGGGTGAATTTCACTTGCCGGCCATCAAAGTCTCGGACGGAGAGACTTTCTGCTGCCCCCAGTGAAGGGGTAGGGGAAGTTTCTGTCTTTTCAGAAAATATTATTGTTTATGGTGAGCTTCTCCTGCTGTTTAAGCTTACGTAGTTGTCTCCTGGCTTGCCTCGCTGTCGAAGCAGGTCGCTTTGTTTGACGATCTTCCAGTTTTCATCTTCCAGAGATCGGATGTACCCAATATGGGCTGTCCATACTGGTGTTGGGGCACGGACTAGCTCTTGGAGTTGAGCATTTTTATCACCTTGGAAGAAGTAAAGATGACCTTCTTCTTTGGTGACTATTTGGTTTGTCGCATATGACCCATGTGACGGAGGCAGACCGTAGTTATTGTCAAAGGTGATTACTCCAGTTTTCCACATCTCAGTATGATCTTATCTCTCACAACGACAGCATTGGATGAGAGGATGCGAGATCATCTGGTGGTATGGACCGTACAAGGAGTGGTTTTGCCACATACTCTGGTCTTAAAAAAAAATTGGGTTCAGGCGGTAGCTTCACCGTTCCCAGGAGAGCCTAGAAGTATTTCTTCGACATCTTCATACGAACGGGTATTTCTATTCTCCTCGTTCTTTGCAAGCATCAGGGAGTTCCGGTCTCAATTACCTGCACCTTAGTTTCAGCTTTCTTTGTGGCGCGAGATTGACTTGGTTATGCAGCATTGAGAACCTCCTTATTCTTTGCGACGAGGTTGCAATGGCGCGTCGGCTCCTTCTTTGATGATTTTCTGACTGTTGAGGTCCTTGATACACCGTTTCAGCCTCCATTGATGCTTCTAGGAAGTCTCCAGATTCTTTGATATTTTGCCGATAATACATGGAGCGTATCTTTGTCTCATGTTGTTACGCAGATGTCGGACAGCGACGCTATGTGGCAGTACGTCTGAACATTTGTACCGCCATTGCACATTCACTTGTGAATGTAGTCGTATGTGAACTCATTCTCTCCCTGTTTTCGAGATTACAGAGTTAGAGCCATAGTCACAGGATGATCCTCCCTCTAGTGAGTTAGGGCGTGTCCCATCATGCCAGTTTTGGATAGGTCCATAACCTGAAGAGATGAGAGATACAATCAAAGGCCGTACTTTATTAGGGTCCATTGCGAAGCGACGAATCTTGAGGCGTCTTGTCCGCGAGCCCCGTCAGGATCTTGAAGATGGATGACATGTTGTCTGGCCGAGCTCCATATTATGTTTGGGAGTGGGCTATTTGACATTGGGTAGGGATCGTACGGAGTCCATCCATGGGATATGGTGGCTTGATTCCGTGTTCCTAAAATAGTGATCTCTTACCTTTGTTTGGCGAGGATATCGTCAACGTCCTTATTTGGTAAGGCGCGTGACTCATTCAACAACTCCTCTATCATGGTGACTTGAGAGGAGCTTATTTTTGGTGACGTTGGAGGGTCAGAAGTAGTGTCTCCATGCGAGCTTCTATACTCTGCTGTCCCTGCTCAGGCTGTGGATGCGTGCGGCTCGTCATTGGACGCGGAGGTTGCATCAGCATTGTGACAAGATGTTCGATCTTTCGAGAGTCGAATGAGGATATCGTCTTGGTGACTGAGACTGGAGCTCCATATCTTTTGGATGAAGAGCTCGAAGAGTGATGCGCTCCGGTGTCCTTGACTTGGAAGGAGTGAGAATCTTCTCTATGTCTTCGCGCCGGAGACGCTGCGAGTCAACCAGGTCGCTATGACATGGATTATTGTTGCATAAGACTTCTGGCGCTTCTGGTTTTGCCAACCATATGGACAGTAGCAACTTGGTTGGGTGTTCTTTTCGACCATTTTTTAGAGACCTGGAGACGTGGAGTTGCTGAGCTCTTGCTTTCTTAGTCTCTTATATGCCGATACGCCGCGCGGCGACGCATACGACGACCGTGATATTGAGCTCAGTTAGCTCGGCTGTGACTCTAGCACGAAGGAGGTGGTCCCTCGCGCGCACAGCCGAAGTTGTCTTCTTGTAATTGGCAAGGCCAGGATTCTGGATAGAAATCCTTAGCCTGTGTGCAGAAGCTTGAATCTGGGGAGCTCGGCCCTGTTGAGATGAAGGGCCGAGTTGCGGAATACAGGCCTTGACACGGTCTCGCTGAGGCCTGATGATCGCACGACTTGATCCTTGAAACCTATAGGATAAGTCGCTCGTGCTGGGTGGATTTGTTTGGTGGAAGGCTGGTTTCTCTCTTATCATGTCACGAGAGAGTGTAGAACCGGTTCTCCTTGAGCGGGCCAGGTATGCTGCCTTTGCAATCTTCTGGGCCTTCTTTGGTATGAACGGCTATTTGCTGATCTTGTGTAAGTGTAATATAATGCGCTTGTTATCTCTGTCTTAATGTTTCAGAGCACAGGTCTTGGAGAACCAAGTTCTTGCAGGTGACCCTGATCTTCTTGCCGGCTGAAGGTCCTCCGCGGAGGTTGTCGCGGCTTCAGTTCTCGGCTCGTGTGCCTAGATGTCACGGTAAGTGACCGCCCAGGGGACGGACATTCTTCTTCTTGGCAGGAGTTGTTTCTTCTGCGGGAAGTGGGAAAGGTCCCAGCGACCCGAAGACGATGGACCGGGGAGAGGAGGTCGACCCGGTGTCCTGTGTGTTACCGAAGGAAGTGACACTTCGGCCGCTGGCGAGGCGCTTAGGAGCGCATTTGTTTTTTTTTGCTTCTCTTGAAGCATCAGCAGCTGGTACTTGTTCTCGTCGAAGGTGATTGTCAGCGAAGCTGCCATGTTAGTTTTTGAAAAACCTTTCTGAAACAAGACCGGATCCATTAGTAATCACAAGAATGTGGTGATCATAAATGGAAATAAACTATGGTTTTTTCTTTTCAATTTGCTCGAGGGGACAAGGCCCGGCCCAAGCAAGATGAAGAAGGCAAAAAGCCATAGAGTATACAATTGTTCTAAACGCGAGTATGAAAGGCTCAGAGTGAGCGTTCCAGTGACTGCTAGAAGCAATTGTGAACCTTAATTCAGATTACCGAGGAGCGAGGCTCACTCGAGGTAAAATGATATAAGGTTGGGAGTACAAATGTGTCGGTCGCGAATACAGTAGACCCAAGAGGGCGTACTAGCACCGCTAGGCACAGATGTTGTAAATCGCATCCTTGAAATGGACACGAGATGGGATTTTTTGAAAGGTCAAGGTTGGGTTCATAAAAGAGAGCAAATGGCACTCCGATCCGAAAAACGTGCTCAACATTTCTGCGAGCACAGAGTCCGAAAAGGGAAATAACCAGAATTTCTCGAATCTGGACCCAACAATGACGGAAGTTTTTTTTTTTTTTTTTGAAAAGTCAGGATCAGATTCATCAAAGAGAGCAAATGACGTTCCAACCCAAACACGTGCTCAACATTTCTGCGAGCACAGTAATCCGAGGAGGAAGAGGTCAAGATTTCTCGACTTTGAACCCAAACGTGACAGAAAGTTTTTTTTTTTTTTTTTTTTTTTTTGAATTTTTTTGAAAGTCAGTATCGGATTCATCAAAGAGAGCAAATGATGTTGAAACCAATGTTGATTGCGACCAGAGTCTGGTTAAGGAAAGAGAATCAAGATTACTTAATATTCCGAAGAGAATTTCTTTTTTTTTTTTTTTTTAGGGTTTTGAGATACAACCAGAGTTCCACGATTCGTTCTTATGAAACCATGTTGATAGATCAGCAGGTAAGGGTAGGATTACTCCAAACTCGTTTTGGACAAGGCCTTAACCTCACAGCCTAGCTGTCTCCAAACTCTGGACAAGGCTTTTCTTAGTCCAACCACGATAAAGAGGTAATCGTGTAAAACTTTCGTGTTCTCAAATGCATCCCGTTTGGTTTTTTTTTTAATGGACTCATCAGAGAGAGCGAATGTCCTGTCCCACAGTCTGAACAGGGGCTCAAACAATTTCTGCGAGCCTAAGTCAGAAAGGGAAAAGAAACCAAAATTCTCTCAAATTTGGATCCAAAAGAAAGCAGATTTTTTTTTGAAATCTGACAAGTTTGAAATCAGATTTTTTTTTGTTGATGGATACATCAGCGAGAGCGAATGGTCCGTTCCTAGTCTGAACAGGGGCTCAAACAATTTCTGCGAGCCTAAGTAGAAAGCGAAAAGAAACCAAAAATTTCTCAATTTGAATCCAAGGAAAGGAGACCTTTTTTTTGAAATCTGACAAGTTTGAATCAGCATTTTTTTTTCGAACTCATCAAAGAGGCAAACGGTCCTTTTCCAATCTGCAACGTGCTCAAAATTTCTCGCGGGCACTGAGTCCAAAAAGACGAGGAGACGGATTACTCAGATCTGAATTCAAAGAACAAGAGAAGAGATTTTTTTTTTTTTTTTGAGAAGAAATTGGAAATAGACTTAAAGAAAGAAATTTCCAAACTAAAAAAAAATTCCTCTGCATGTTTTTTTTTTTATTTGCAAGACTTCAACATTGGCCACCAACCTAGAAAGGTCTGCCAAAGAAATCTAGTTCAGTTCTCAAATGAACGTGTCCTCACCGGGACTATGCCAGCTGATGGAACCGATTCTTCCCTCTCTCCCGCTGCCTCCGCCCCGGGTCTTCTCGGGGTTCGGCGAGGGAGGAGAAGAAAAGATAAAGGGGTTTCAACAATCTTCTCTTTTTTTTGTCGGGTATGCCAATTCACTTTCTCTACCTTGAATTTTAGGAATGGTGATTCCGAAGATCATCCACCTTCACAAGTAGAAAGGGAAATGAACAACTTTTTCTAGTTTTCCATTGCACACATATTTAAGAAAAGAGACAAGAGGTTTTTTTTGAAATGCCGTAGACAGGCGATTTATTTTGTTGCCGTGAAAGAGCGATTTTGCCGTAAAAGGCGATTTACGTCTTATCCATTATGAAAGACAAGAATTGTGATTTTTGTCTCTAAAGAAAAATAAAGTTACAATAGAAACAAGAAATAGGAATCTGACTTCTCATTTCGCATTGTGGGAGACACGATTCAGATCGACGGGTCTGCGAGTGGAGCAATGATATGGGCTCACTCCCATGTCCATGCAGATTGAGAAACCGTGCGTTGATTCTTTGGCTTGGCTTTCTAACCTCAGATTTTTAAAGGACAAAGACCAAGAGAAGGTCTTATATCCGATAAAAGCTAGTTAACGGGCTGAAAGCACGTTTTAGCCATCTCTGGACTTAGAAGAATGTTCTCTTTGGTTTCTCTGGTTTCCTCTGGGGGGTGGACCCCCAAGGTGCTTCAAGCACCTTTGAGTGGTCTTGCAAGCAGGTAGTTGCGGGCTTCTGGATTT
>QPKB01000595.1:0-25395 GCA_003546025.1 Camphora micrantha
GGGGGGTGAAAGTCCGGGATCCTTACCCTAGAGGGGGGGTGAATAGGGTGATCTACACTTAATGACTAATAAAGGCCAATTTTAACTTCTTAACAATTAACTAGACACATGTGATGATTAACAAACAATATGCGGAAGCTTAAACAAAACAATCACCACAAAGCAATCACCATAACACAATGATTTATAGTGGTTCGGCCTCAATGCCTACATCCACTACCGGCTTGTGTCCCAACACCCCACCGGATTTCCACTATTTATGCTTTTGAAAAAGGCTAAGCAATAACCTCTACAATATGCTTTCCAAGGATAAGCAATAACCTAACAATGTTGTTTTTCTAGGCTTAACAACAACCTATACAAGAAGCTTTTTTAGGCGAAGCAATAACCTTTACACAATGCTTTTTTTAGGCTAAGCAATAACCTTTACAATAAAGAGATTTTCTCTCAAGGTAGTGTCTTCACAAAACACTCTAAGAGAATACAATTAAGCTCAATTACAATGCCTCCTAATTAGGCGGATATGAAAGTTTAATTCAACTCACACAACACTCTATGAAATGCTAAGATGAATGCTCATGAAGTGTGTGTGTGAAAACTTCAATCAAGTTTAAAATGAAGGCTCAATTAATGTATGCTTAATGCATTTTAAAGTTTAAAGCATACAAAGATTTGATTGAAGTGAAATGCAAATCACATGTATAAATACTAACTTGTTGATGATATGAAAATCAAAAGCTCACAAGTTGTATGAAGTTAATTATGTCTAAACATGTGATGCATGTGCAATGTTGTTTTCAAAAACAAAAGTTTAACTAAAGTTTAAATGAATGAAAACAACAATATGATTCAACCAAGTAAATGAAACATGTCATAAAAGAAATCAAAGGATTTGACAAAACATGTTTTATAAAGTTTTAAATCAAACTTAGTTTGAAATCAAGGGTGAAGAATCCAATCCAACTTAAATCTAAGATTACGAGAAGTGATTGATTCAACACATCATAGTTAACATGCTAAAATTAATTTACCAATAATTTAAACAAAGCATGAAACATATGATAATGAAAAGTAAAACTTACTTAGAGATTTAACTTCATTAATCCAAGCGTTAGCTTTCCATTAGACCCCTTGATCTCTCTTAGTTCATCCCCTTTCTTTTGTCTCCAAACACCTCAAAGAAGACTAAAATGTTTAACACTTTTCTCATGGGAATGAACCTCATTTTATAGTAAAAAAGTGACTTCTGGCGTGTCCTCGGTCGACCCCTACATCACCCCGGTCGACCTGGCCTTAACGGTAAAAAATATGACCGTTTGAAAAAAGCTGCAACGGCTCTTTCCCGGTCGACCGCGCAGTGTGGCTGGTCGACCGGGTCCATGGGCTCGGTCGACCGGCCACACTGCGGGTCGACCAGGTCCAGGGACCAAAATTCCCATAAATTGCATATTTCAAAGATTTTCTTTGAGGGGACTTTTGGGCCATTAAATCAAGCTTGGAAACATGATTTTAATTCAATCTAAGTGCTTTTAAAATCATGAAACATAAAAGCCTAAAAAGAATTGAAAGATTTAAAACATAGGCTAGCTTGATTCATAGAACTTCTTTTTCAAATTAAAATGCATCCAATAAAAAACATGCATGAAACATATGATTTACAAGATTTCAACATTTTCTAAATCAATGCATGTGTGAAAATTCGAATGATGATTAAAATGATAATGCATCCATCAAATTGCAATATACAAAATTCCTAAACAGGGGGGGGGGGGGGGGGAGGTGGGGTGGTGGGTGGGCGTGGGGGGGGGACGCCTACCTGTATGTGTCGTAGTTCTAAAACTCAGGCCGACTGACTTGGCCAAACCTAGCCAAGTGACTTGAAGAGTTGTAAAACTGAGCATTTTGTTTGACCTATGAGTCGGCACCACTAAGCTTGGATTACCTTGTCGGTTTGATCCACCGAATTAAAGATCCCTCTCCCGTCTCGCCAGCTGTAGTTTGGATCCCGCTACCCAGTTATTACCGTGGTCCTGTCTCGATGCTGTAGGTTGCTACTATGGTTCTCGATGTCCGGTTTGCTACTGTGGTCATGTCCCATATTTATTATGTATATGTATATGAAATTTATGTTGTATCTCCACCACGAGTAATAGTGAGCACATAGGGCCTATTGAAGAAGCAGACTATGCTTGATCAACAACGTCAGGTTAATGAAAATCAAGCCAGATTGCAAGAGCAGTTGCTAAAGAAAGATGAAGATCATGCTAAAGAGTTGGTGGAAATGCAGAGACAATTGCTAGAGGTGCTACAAAGAAGGCCCGAACCGATTCAACCTCAACCTGCAATTGTCATCAATCAGAGGCAGCATGACCCAAATGCATTGTTTAAACGGTTTAGGAAAAGAGGACCAAAGGATTTTATCGGAATAGAAGATCCTTTAAGCTGCAGACGACTGGTTAGAGCATACCGAGAACATCTTTGAGATCTTTCAATGCACCGGAGGAGAACGAGTTAAGCTTGCAAGATCTCTCTTTACCGGTTCAGCGGATTTCTGGTGGAAAACAGTCAGGGAAGAGTACAGGAATATGGTAGATGCAGTAGCTTGTGTTAGCTTCAAGAGACAGTTTGGGGACAAGTATGTACCCGCTCATATAAAGAGACAGAAAGTAGTGGAATTCCAACAACCAGTTCAAGGGAACATGACAGTCCTCGAATACCTCACTAAATTCGAGAGATTGTCTAGATATGCTCCAGAGTTAGTGGACACGGTTGAGAAGAAAATAGCCAAGTTTCTCGAAGGACTAAATCCCATCATTGAGAGGGATGCTACCGGAGTAGTACCACCTGCCACTTTCGAAGAAGCAGTCAAGAGGGCTTACAAATTTGAGAACTTCCACCACAAGATCCTCAAACTACAAGGAAAGAGACAGCCCCAGCAGCAGAACAACCAGCAGAGAAACCAGCAGCATAAGAGGATGAGGCAAGATCAGAATGTGTAGAACCAAGTGGTATGTATCCAATGTGCAAAAAATCACGAGAGTGCCCAATGTCGTTCAATTACAGGAGAATGCTTCAGATGTGGTTCCATGAACCCTCAGATGAGAGACTGTCCAAGACAGAATTGGCAGAATCAACAGCAACAGGGAGCACAGCGTTGAGAACAACCTCAAAATGCAGTAGTTGTCCAGAACCAAGCAAGGCCACTTCAGTAACAAGCACCTCAGCAGCAGTATAGACCACATCAATAGCAGCAACAGGCTCGTCAGTAAGGGTAGAATCATAATCAGCATCCATAGCAACAGAATAGAAATGCACAGCAAGGCAGGCCACAACAGGCTCAGAATAGGCCACAGCAAAGAGGGCAAATCTATGCGGTCAATAGAGCTGATGCAGAGGCAATGGGAGATGTAGGGGAAGGTTCACTTCTCGTTTGTGGATTTCAAGCTAAAGTTTTATTTGACCCTGGCTCTACACACTCTTTTATGTCTCCAAAAATTGCTAAGATGGTTGATATGCATGCTAGATGTCGCGACCCCGGACCGGGCCATCGGTCCTAATCCAGGATCGGGACGGTGATGTGATTGTGTATGATGGATGATGAATTAATTTAAACCCAAAACGTATACGAGTCTACCAAAGGATACCACTCGTGCACGCGATTTCTCACAGGTGTCCGCAGTGAGGATATCACATCAACATGAATATTTCTTTTATGTGCGGAAACGTGTAGCAAATCTATTTCATACATTCATGTCCAAGATAACAAGATTAACACATATTTAATACCAGTATCAAAATGAGCAATGATCATTAATGCTATAACCCCAAAAAAAAGTTAAGGTTTACAATAATATCGTTTAATTACATTGTCCCCAAAAATAGAGGCCAACAAAGGCCAATATAAATAAAATAACAAGTTCCCAAAAGAATGGTTAGACCCAACCCAAAATGTTACGTCACTTGGCAACCGAATGTCTAGACGACATCATAGGCGTGCCACTCAACTAGACGATGCGGTTCTCCGACCACCTCCTCATGCTCCTCCTCGGGCAGACCGATAACGGGACCTGAGTACCAAAGCAAAGGGTCAAACACGACGGTTTGGCAGGTGGGTGAAAAGACATATCAGTAAAGAAATTACCTTGGAAAATATTTAAACCTGCCAAACAATAGTTTCATAAAACGAGAGAATCATTTATTCAAATACATATGCAATATAAAACATGTAAGGTTTCCAAGGAAACAGAAAACAAACCAAATGGCAACCACACATAGCTAAGTTCTCTATCACCGAAGTGACATGAGCATATCGGGATGTTGTCTCAGTCACCGAAGTGAGGAGATGCAACATAAGTAACATATACATATACATAATATAATACGGGACATGACCACGGTAGCGAACCGGGTATTGGGACAAGACCACGGTAATAACCGGGTAGCGGGATCCAAACTGCAGCTGGCGGGACGGGAAGGGGTTTCCAAGTCGGTAAATCAGACTGGCAAGGAAAGCCAAGCTTAGTGGTGCCGACTCATAGGTCAAATGACAAATCAAATCATGTATAAAACATATTGAGTGCATGTATGTAAACGAGCGGGACGGGATGCTCAAAAGCACAAGTATCATTTTATTCGGGCATGTATAAATGGGCTAGCAAAATGCTAAAAATATACTTTCAATACTTTCGGGAATGATAAATCATAATTCGAGAAATTCGGGACAAATGTCGAGATTCAAGATAAATCAGGTAAGGACCACGTATGTCCATTGTAATAATGACTTGGTACTCCTTGAGTTTGGAGACATTCCGGGCTCTTTATACACCTTAGTGATTTTCAAACTTTTAAATGAACTTCAAAACAAACGGAACCTCAAAAGAGATCCTAAGTATAATGTTAATCCTGAAGCATCGTACAACCTACTTAGTCACCGAAAGGGATAGGATTCGCGATACCCAAGCGTACAAACCTCGTGCATAGTTGTAAAGGGGGTATCCATTGTCCTGTACAGTTCAAGATTGAATTAGGTTAAGTTCCGATACAACTGGATGAACCTCAAGGAATGTCGGGTCAAACAATCTCATGATAAGTCAAGTGAGTCCAATAAAAAGGGTAACCTAAGCCCTAAGCCGGTCGACCATGCACACTGCGGTCCCGGTCGACCTGAGGAGGTCAGGTCGACCACTCTCATGAATGCCCGGTCGACCGAGCCCTTGGCCGGTCGACCGGCAGTTGTAAATAAAAAGGAGTGAACAGTGTTTTGGTCAGGTTCTAGAGAACCTGACCCCCGTGTGGCCGGTCGACCGCGTGAACTGCGTAACAGAACCCATGTTCTGTTTTCTGCAGTGCAATGGGTCGTTCATCAGAGGACCTGACCCCGTGTAGCCGGTCGACCGAGCTCCTTGGCTAGTCCACCGCGTGAACTGCGTAACAGAACCCAGGTTCTGTTTTCTGCAGCTCAATGGGTCATTCATTTTTCCTTTCTTTTTTCTTCATTCTTTTAGACCTGATTTGCAATCTAAATCATAGATAAAATAAGCTAACAAGGTTCACTAATGTGCATTTATTTCAAACCTAAACAAGTCATTAATATCACAAAATATATGGTGAAATCATAAATGCATTTCATAAAACTCATTCAAAGCTAAACATATCAAATCATCCACTTGCCTTGGGTCTCAAATCAAAGGAAAAAAAGCTCCTAACCACACTTGGAAGCCAAGATCACAATCTCTACAAAAACCCCCAAAACAAACCCTAAAATGGGTCAAACCAATCAATAAGAAGAGAGAGCTCCCAATAATGAAAATGGAGCTTCTCAAGGACTATAAGAACACAAATCTAGAAGATTAGGGAGAGAGCTTACCAATGGGTGCTCTAAATGAGCAAGGCAAGCTAAATGAGGATCTTGGAGAGAAGAGATTTCTTCAAGAATGGTACCAATGGAAAGCCCTTGAAGTGGTGAAGAAGATGATGAAGTTCTTTTTGACGTTGGTGCAAGTTGGTTGTGCCTTGATGATGGAAAAGCCAATAAGAAGAAGAAAAGAGATGAAGAAAGAACCCTAGGTTGGCTGTTGTGCTGGAAAAGGGAAAAAGGGAGGGGATAAGCTCTCCTTTTATAAGCAACACAAGTGGGCTCCACTAACTAGCAATCTTGTTGGGCTGAAATAGTAGTTCTCGAGTCCTCGGATGAAAACGACGAAGAAGGAAGAAATGATTGTCAAAATTTCTACTTTCCAAAAAGTATATGTTTCGCGGGTTTCGGGAATATTAAATTTTGGATACAGATTTAGTGTAAAAAGACTGTTTTGCCCAAGAAGCTAGAAAAGTAGAGTTTCGGGATTCGGGACGGGGACAGGATCAACATGAAAGTTGAAGGGATTAACAAAATAAGTAATCGGGATAAAAAACCAAATCAAAAGAATCTCGAGTAATCCCCCAAGTACACGCAAGTCATAAAAAGGGAACCCCCAAAGGGCCCCACTAATTCCAAAGGCACTCAAAAATTTCCAAAGCTATGACAAAGCTATTATAAACAAACTAAACCAAAATCCACTAAACAAGTTCAAGACTAACACGCAACTTAATTAGTACTAATCGAGGTCACTCGGGTCGGGGTCTTACATCCTCCACCCCTTAGGATATTTGGTCCTCCAAATAAAATACCAAACTCACCTCAGGTAGGAGATGTGGGTACTTCTTCTGCACTTGATCTCACAATTCCCATGTTGCCTCTTCTCGTCCATGATTCTCCCAAAGTACCTTTACCCTCTGAATAGTCCGTGTTCTCAATTCTTGTTCTTTGGTGTCGATGATCTGAATAGGCATCTCGACATAAGTTGCATCTTCTCTGATCTCTCACGGCTCATACTGGAGTACATGTGAAGGATAGGGAACATACTTCTTCAACATAGATACATGGAAGACGTTGTGTACGCCGGAAAGCTCGGGTGGTAAGGCTAATCTATAAGCCACATCACCAATCTCGCTCACAATGTCATAAGGTCCAATGTATCTCCTTGACAACTCGCCTTTCTGCCCAAATCTCAGAGTTCCCTTAGTGGGTGATACCTTCAAGAAAACCTTGTCTCCTTCTTTGAACTGTAAGTCCCTTTCGTGAGAATTTGCATAACTCTTCTGTCTACTCCAAGCCACTTCCAGACGTTCCTGAATCTGCCTGACCTTGTCACTGGTCTCACTTACCGTTGTTGGTCCATGGAAACTGCGGGTACTGTCGCGACCCCGGACCGAGGCCCGGGCCCCGTCGCGATTGTGAGATTGATGAGGTAAGATGATTAAATCTCCCATAGGTTCCCGCGGTGAGGGTTCCGAGGACACGGGAAACCAACTCACATGATCAAATTTGCGGAAGCGTGTAGCAAATCACATCTTAATAAATCATAACAGAATATGAACATAAATGTCATTGAGACTAAAATATCAGAATGGAGACATAACAAGGCATTCCCATACTAGTTCAAGTTACAAAGTTAACGAAGTGTGTTAAGTTGTTACAATCCCAAAATAAGAGGCCAACAAAGGCCAATACAATACCAAAAATATTAAAACCCAAAAAGTGATGCATCGGAACTCATGACCCGTCCCGACGTCTAGATGACGTCATCGGGTTGCCACTCGTGAGCTAAGGTAGGCTCAACAGCCTCCTCCTGGCACTCCTCCTCAAAGGGATAACCTCCTGCACCTGGTCACCAAAATACAAGCATCAAACACGACGGTTTGGCAAGAAATCAATTTAAGCTAGAGCATGAATAAGAATGTTTAATCGAAAACATATAAAACAATTTATTAAACAAAGAATGAATACTTGACTGAAGAACATTTCAGAATTTATGACAAACTAGCATGCTTACATAATATATCATGAATCGTAAATCCACAAAGAGCCCATCCTTTCTCTATCATTTGTAATGAAAAGAGTAAGCACGCACGACAAGCACGAATATACATAATATAACACGACACGATTTCCACAAATACGGGATTCCAGCCATGGAACCGGACACGCACGAAGTGTAATAAATACACGACTAATCTGCAGATAGTTCACATGTTTAAGGACCCCTAGACAGTGGATCAGACTGAAAGGGCAGTCCAAGCTCTGTGGTGTTCACTTGAGTTCATGAATGCACAAAACACGCGATACAAACACGTCTGAATAAAAAGGGAAATCACTTGTCAAAACAAGACACAGCACGGCTAGCAAAACGCATAATATATATGCTCACAACTTAAGAAATGATCCCCATTTAATACTTGAAACAAATCTTAGAACGAGCTTAAAAACTTGACTTCAAAGCGAGTACACGATATAACTTGCGGTATTAAATTAACGTTCAAAACACGATAATTTCATCAAGTACATACTTAGGCTATTCATTGACCCTTGTGTGATTGGAACTCTATTATTAACTACACAGATTGGTGTCCCTGAAGTTGGTACATATCTTGGAGTCCCAATTACACAATGTCAAGTTAAAGCCCTTAATATAGCCTAGTTTTCAAATTTTTAAAGAATATGTAAAAGGGTAAAAATCCTCCCAAAAAGGGAAAATTCCAGTTGGCCCGGTCGACCTGGCCCTTGGCCGGTCGACCGCGTACACAGCGAGCCCGGTCGACCGGCCAAGGCCCGGTCGACCTGCAGTTGTAAATTTAAATGGTTACACAGTGTTTTGGTCAGGTTCCAGGGAACCTGACCCTGTGTCGCCGGTCGACCGCGCCCCTTGGCCGGTCGACCGCGTGAACTGCGTAATAGTAGTTCCCGTAGTGCATCAGGTCATCCAACTGGGGACCATCCAGTGTGCCCGGTCGACCGCGCCCCTTGGCCGGTCGACCGCGTGAACTGCAGAAACAGAACCTAGTTCTGATTTCTGCAGTTCAGTGGTTCATCCATTTCTCCCTTCCTTTTCTACATTCTTTCCAACCTGATTAGCAATTTGATTCATGAATATAACAAGCTATCAAGACTCACTATGGTGCATTTATTTCAAACCTAAACAAGCCATTTCATAATCATTCAATCCCATTTTTATCATAACAAATCCAAACTTCAAAAGGGTAAGGCCTAATTAAAAATGATGAAATCTGAAAGTTTGGAAAGCTATTTGGCATGCTTGCAATTTCAATAGTAAAATCACAATATGAAAATCTAGTAAAACAAAGCATTAATACCAAATGACAAATCATATGGAAATTTCAAGAGAAATAGTGAAATCCATGAACACACATGCACAAACAACCTAAAGAGATTACTTGCCTTGCCCAAGTGCTAAGAAAACTCTTCTTCAAGCACTCCTACTCAAGAGCCAAGCCAAGAACTACAAAAACCCCATGAAACCCATTCAAAAACTCACCCAAAAATGCAACCAAGCAACCCATTTCGAAATGGGTGTTGAAAGTTAGAAAAACATGATCTTTAGGAGTCAAAAGAACTCCATTGAAGAGATGGGTTGGAGCTCTTACCTAGAGGTGCCCAAACAAGATGCAAGGAAGGAAATGAAGAGCTTGCCCAACTAGAAATCCAGCAAGAATGGCATCAATAGAAAGCTTGGGATGAGAGGAAGAAGATGATGGTCTTGGAATCTCTTTTGGAGATCTCTAGCTCATGCATTCAAGAGGAGAAGATGAAGAGAAAAAGAGGGTTTCTCAGCCCTAGGTCAAGAAAGTGCAGAGATTTGAGAAATGGGGAAAGAGAGAAGGGAAAATGCTTAAGTGCTTGCAAGTGGGGCCCATTAGAGAACCTTCTTGTATCAAGGAAAACATGACCTTGCGGGCCTCAGATGAAGTCGACGAAGAAGGATAAAACGATCCTTGAAATATCTAGTTTCCGAAAAGTATATTTTTGACACGTTTTTGAGATCTCGAAAATTGTGTCCAGATTTGAGTGTGAAAAGGCTATTTTACCCTTTTTGGCCAAAATTTGAGTTTCTGAGCTACAAATACAAACAGGGCTAAACACGAAGTTGTACATAATCATAAAACCATTCAAATGAAATGAAATTCACGATTAAAAAAAAACCAAACACGATCTTCCCATGCGTGCACGTACAGCCAGGCCTTCCTGAGTGTGTCTAGTTAACACTAAACGTTCTCGAAACTCCCCAAAGCTATAACCATGACTAAAACTAAATCATACTCTAATCCACGGTAACTAAACCCGATTAAGACTAAGCACACACTAAGGAAACACTATTGGGTTAATCCTGGGTTGGGGTTTGACAGGTACCAACCTCTTCCCAACACACAGGTGTCCTACACCTTCTGCCGTACAATGCCTCAAAAGGCGCCATTCCAATGCTCGAGTGGTAGCTGTTGTTGTACACGAACTCACACAAAGGTAGAGTCTCGTCCTATTGAGTTTTGAAGTCTAACACACAAGCACGAAGCATATCCTCAAGAGTCTGAATTGTCCTCTCTGACTGGCCATCTATCTGCGGGTGATAAGTTATACTGAACTGTAATCTTGTACCCATAGACTCATGTAGTGTTTTCCAATATCTTGAGACGAATCTGCTGTCTCTATCGGATGTGATGGAAACTGGCTGACCATGTCTGTTGACAATCTCACTGACAAACAACTCTACCAATGGTAGCATGTGCATCTTCTTTCCAGTCTTCATCGGGATGAAATGAGCTGACTTGGTGAGACGGTCCACAATGACCCAGATAGCGTCATTTCCTTTGCTATTCCTTGGTAATCCCGAAATGAAATCCATGGTTATATGCTCCCATTTCCATTCCGGAATCTCTAACGGTTGCAACAACCCTGGAGGGTTCTGGTGCTTTGCTTTAATCAACTGATATGTCATACATCGAGAAACGAACGCTGCTATTTCTCTCTTCATGTTATTCCTCCAAAATCTACCCTTCAAGTTCTAATACATTATCGTGCTGCCAGGATGCACATAATACCTCGTACAGTGAGCTTCGGTCATGATATCATTCCTCAAATCTTCAATGTTTGGCACACACAGACGGTCACGGAAGTACAAAACTCCATCCACAATGCGAAAGTCGGGACGATCTGCTATCTGCTCTGAAATCTTGGTCAACTCTGGATCTTGCAACTGACTGTCTTTAATCTTCCGAATGAAGGAAGGCTCTGACACTGACATGTTGGCTAATAAAACACCATTCTTTAGTGGCTGTAAATCTATTTTCAACTCCTCAAATTGCTCAAAGATACATGTGCCACTAAGATTTGCCATGCCCACTGATTTCCTACTCAAAGCATTAGCAACTACGTTTGCTTTCCCTGGATGATATTTGATTGGAAAATCGTAATCCTTGATATACTCCATCCATCTCCTCTGTCTCTTGTTCAATTCCTTCTGTGAAAACAAGTACTGTAAGCTGCGGTGATCGGAGTGAACCTCAAATTTCTCTCCATAGAGATAATGTCTCCATATCTTTAATGCGAAAACAACCGCTGCTAACTCAAGATCATGTGTTGCATAGTTATTCCCATGATCTTTCAACTGACGTGATCCATAAGCTATAACTTTCCCTTCCTGCATCAACACGCACCCTGTTGGATTTTGAAAAGAAGCTCAGTATTGTGTGTTGGAATTATTGTCAACACATTGTCACACGAGTACAACACAGAATGCCTCAGCTCGGCACAGCACAGGATGCCTCAGCTCGGCACAGCACATGATGCCTCAGCTCGGCACAGAATGCCTTAGCTCAGTGATCGGTAAAAGCAGGGAGATCGGTAAAAGAAAGGAGATCGGTAAAAGTACAGAGCTCGGTAGAAGCATGGAGCTCGGACATGACAATTCAGTTATATGAAGCGCAGAGCTCAAAGAAGAATCAAGCACTGAACTCGGTAAAGCACTGATCCCGGCCATAATAGTTCAGTTCGGCAAAACGTCAAGCGAATAGATCGTTCATAGCTCGGTTATTTCAGCAAAGCACTGGCGAAGCGTTGAGCTCGGTCAGTTCGGCAAAGCATTGAGGTTGGTAAAGCGCAGTGCGTGGTTAAGCATTGAGCAGCTCGGTAAAGTCTTTCAAGCATTGAGCAGCTCGATAAAGCGCAAAGGTCGTTCAAGCACTGAGAAGCTAGGTAAAGCGCAAAGGTCGTTCAAGCACTGAGTAGCTCAGTAAAGCGTAAAGCTCGTTTAAGCACTGAGGTCGGTCAAGCGCAGGGCTCAAAACAGAAAGTTGCGCGAGAAAAAAAACAGGGGATCTCTTTCAATCCTTGAAGGAGTGCTCAAAACAGAAACTTGCACGAGAAAAAATAGGGGAGCACTTTCTATCCTTGTAGGAGTTTCCGAAACCTCTCCTAGTCCTTTTGCAATCACGAATTAGGGTTGGAAAATCCTATAAAAAGGCATGCTAGGGATCGTTGAACATACACAGAAAGACACATAGAAACAGAGAAGATTTGTGAGGGTGTGTGAGCTTGCAAGGAGTTACTGCGTGATTCCATTACAACAAGTAAAGAAGAAACTCTGCATCAAGAAGATGGTTCTTCATTAGTAGTTTCTTTAGATAAGTGTCCCTCAATTGATATTTATTAAGAGTCTGATTGTAAGGGATTGAGAGTGAGAGATTAATTTCTGTAAAGGGTTCCTCTCTAATCATTGTAAAATATCAAGTGGGTGCTTGGTATTGGGGTTTGGCTGTTGGTGTAGACGAATTGTAATGGGAGTTGTTGCTTCCTAGATAGTGGGTGCTATCTGAATCAGGGATGGGTGCTCCTTGAAGTTGAAAGCTTCAGAATAAATCAGTAAGACTAGCCTCAGATTGGTGTCTGGGTAGTCGTTAGACCGTGGACGTAGCCTTTGGGTGAACCACGTTAAAGCCTTGTGTTCCTGTGGTTGATTGCCTTTTGTTTTATTGCTTTGATTATTTGGACTCACTTAAAAAGTATTGAGACATCATTGATTCACCCCCCCCTCTCAGTGATCGTGTGATTCTAACACCTCTCGTGGGTGACACTTTCAAAAATACTATATCTCCTACTTGAAACTGTAGGTCCTTTCTCTGAACATCTGCATAACTTTTCTGTTGGCTTCTCGCTATCTTCAAATGCTCATGATTGAGTTTGACTTTCTCATTGGTCTCACCAATCAATGTCGATCCATGAAAGCTGTGTTCTCTGACCTCTTCCCAACACACTGGAGTTCTGCATCTCCTTCCATATAATGCTTCTAAAGGTGCCATCTCTAAACTCGAGTGGTAATTGCTGTTATATTCGAATTCGCAAAGAGGTAGACTTTCATCCCACTGAGTTTTGAAGTCAATCACACATGCCCTAAGCATGTCTTCCAGCGTCTAGATGGTCCTTTCTGATTGTCCATCTATCTGTGGGTGATACGCCGTACTAAATTGAAGTTTTATACCTATGGACTCATGCAGAGTCTTCCAGAATCTCGAGACAAATCTGCTATCTTTGTCCGATGTGATGGAGACTGGTTGGCCATGTTGGCTGATGATCTCGTTAACAAACATTTGTGCCAGTGATAACATTGCATCTTCTTTGCTGTCTTCAATGGAATGAAACGTGCGGACTTCGTCAATTGGTCAACTATAACCCATATGGCATTGTTTCCTCTGCTAGTCGTTGGTAAACCCAAGACAAAATCCATCGTAAGATGTTCCCATTTCCACTGTGGACTCTCTAATGGCTGCAAAAGACCTGCTGGTTTTCTGATGTTCTGCCTTAATCAATTGACAAGTCATGCATTGGGATACAAATGCTGCAATTTCTCTCTTCATACTGTTCCACCAGAATCTGTTCTTCAAATTTCGGTACATCTCTATACTCCCTAGGTGCTTAGAATACTTGGTGTTATGGGCTTCTACCATGATTTCATTTCTTAAGTCATCAATATTTGGAACACACAATCGGTCACGGAAGTGCAATACTCCTTCCGCGATTCTGAAATCTGGGCGATCTGAAATGTGTTCCACAATTTTTGCTGAGTCTTGATCCTGTAGTTGAGTCTCCTTGATTTTTTGAATGAAAGTAGGTTCAGACATTGTCATGTTTGCTAGCATAACACCTCGTCTCAACGGTTGGAACTCAACTCCTAATTCTTCAAATTGTTGGAGTCTACCCATTCCTCGCAAACAAGCCATGCCTCTAGACTTTCTGCTCAATGCGTCTGCCGTGACATTTACCTTCCCTGGATGGTATTTGATTGGAAAGTCGTAGTCCTTAATATACTCCATCCATCTTCTCTGTCTCATGTTCAATTCCTTCTGAGAGAAAAAATACTGTAGACTACGGTGATCCGAGTGAACTTCAAAATTTTCTTCATATAAATAGTGTCTCCACATCTTTAGTGCAAATACAACTGTTGCAAATTCTAAGTCATGCGTCGCATAATTCTTCTCGTGCTCCTTCAACTGCCTTGAGCCTTACGCTATGACTTTGCCATCCTGCATTAGCACACATCCAAGTCCCACGGTCGAAGCATCTGTATAGACTACAAATTACCACTGCCTAAAGGTAAGGTGAGAACTGGAGCTGTAGTTAATCTCTTTTTCAACTCTTCAAAACATGTTTCACACTGTTCTGTCCACACGAATGACACATTTTTCCGGGTTAATTTGGTCAAAGGTGCTGCAATAGATGAAAATCCCTGCACAGACCTTCTGTAGTAGCCCGCTAAACCCATAATACTCCTGATTTTGGTTATATTCTTTGGCCTCTCCCAACTGATGACTGCTTCTATCTTTGCCGGATCAACTTCCAAACCGTCTTTGGAAATAATATGACTGAGGAAAGAAACTTGTGTCAGCCAAAAATCACATTTCTCAAGCTCTGCATAAACTAGTTGTCCCTTAACAATTGCAGCGATGCTCTTAGGTTGTGCTCATGCTCTTCTCTAGAATTAGAGTATACTAGTATATCATCAATGAAAACAACAGTGAGCTGATCCAATTAAGGTGCAAAAATCTTGTTCATTAGAGCCATGAACACTGCCGGTGCGTTTGTCAGTCCAAAGGGCATTATTAAAAATTCATAGTGCCCGTATCTTGTCCGGAAGGCTGTCTTCGGTACATCTGATTCTCTTACACTCAACTGATAATATCCAGATCTTAAGTCGATCTTTAAGAAATACTCTGCTCCTTGCAATTGATCAAATAGCTCATCTATTCTTGGCAATGGGTACTTGTTCTTAATGGTCACTTGATTCAACCTTCTGTAATCTATGCACATTCTCAAACTTCCATCTTTCTTCTTGACAAACAACACCGGAGCTCCCCATGGTGATATGCTTGGTCTGATAAAACCTTTCTTCAATAATTCTTGCAGTTGTAATTTCAATTCACCCAATTCTATCGGGGCCATTCTATACGGTGCGATGGAAATTGGAGTTGCTCCTGGCATCAGCTCTATGGTAAATTCCACTTCCCTGACTGGTGGCAATCCTGGAATTTCTTCTAGAAATTCGCACACTACGGGGATTTGCTCCACCCCTGGGACTGTTTGTCCTCTATAATAAATGCCATGAATCCCTCGCATCCGCTTCTCAATAGTTTAACTACTGACAATGTTGAAATAACACCAGCATGTGAATCCTTTTTCTCTCCATGAAATTCCATCCCTGATGATGCTCCATCCAACTTGAAGGAAATAATTTTGTTGAAGCAATCCATACTGGCATGATGTCCAGACAACCAATCCATCCCCAAAATGACATCGAAGTCATGCATGTCTAACAAGATAAGGTCTACTGGGAATGTAACATCACCTATCTTAACCATGCAACTAGGGTAGTATGTGCTACAAACAACTTGTTTCCCTACTGGTGTTGTGATAGTTAGAATAAAGTCTAGTTCGCTAACAGGCACATCAATTAATTTAACAAACATGGGAGATAGAAATGAATGAGTGGATCCAGGATCAAACAATACTTTAGCTTTTATTCCACAGACAAAAAGTATACCTTCAACTACGTTGCCCACTGCATCCACGTCCGCCTGATTTAGATGATACATGCATTCTTGTTGTTGAGGTCTGTTTCTATTCTGGTTCTGTCTCCCTTGTTGTGCATTCCTGTTCTGCTGAGGTTTACGGGCGTTCTGATTATGAGGTTGCTGACGGGGCTGCTGTCGCTGGTTCTGTTGCTGTGACTGTTTGGGTTGGTTCTGAGCCACTTGTTGATTCTGCTGAGGTGGCCTGTTGCCCTGGTTTCTATTGTTTGGACAATCTTTCACCAAATGATCTATAAGGCCACTTCTAAAGCATCCACCCATGACTCTATAACATAGGTGGGAAGGATGGTTCTTGCCACAGTGTTCACATCCACCTTGCCTTTGGGTGTTCTGATTTTGGCCTTGACTTCTTGCCTTGATAGGATTTTTGTCCTTGCTGCTGACGTTTCCTCTGGTTATCCTTAATAATCTTGTTATTGATGTTTTTAAATTTATAAGCTCGCTTGACTGCCTCTTGGAATGTGGCCGGTAGGATAACACCTGAGGCATCTCTTTGAATAATAGGGTTAAGTCCTTCCAGGAATTTGATAACCTTTTTCTCCTCAATATCGACGGGTTCTGGTGCATACCGGGACAGTCTCTCAAACTTTGTAACATATTCGAGGACTGTCATGTCTCCTTGTGTGAGTAGCTGAAACGCCACCTCCATCTGTCTCTTGACATGAGTGGGCACATACTTCTCGGTGAACTATTCTTTGAAAGTAGCCCATGCGACATCATTAGCAATGTCCTGATAGCCAACCTTGAGTGTTTTCCACCAAATGTCGGCCAAGCCAATAAACACAGATGCTGCTAGGAGAACTCGCTGTCTGCCCATGCACTGTAAAAGGTCAAGGATGTTCTCGGTGTGAGTTAGCCAGTCATCTGCTATCAAAGGATCCTCATTCCCGGTAAATTCTTTTGGACCTCTCCTCCAGAAGCGTTCAAATAATGCATTCGGGTTGTTGTCATGATCATTGATAACAATCTGAGGACCCAAGTGTTGAGGTTGTACAGGTTCTGGTCTCCTACCCAACACTTCCAATAATTGTATCTATACTTGTGCTAATTCCTCATCTTTCTTAGCCATCTGCTCTTGCAATCTGGCCTGATTCTCGTTGGCTTTTCTCTGCTGTTCCATCATCATCTCATTTGTTTTTTGTTGATGTTCCATCATCCTCTGCATAAAGTCTTGAAATGGATTATCTCCAGAGGAGCTTACAGCATGAGCATTGCTGGGAGAAGGATTTGTGTTTGAGTGGTCCCTGCGTGGAGGCATTTTGTTGCAAAACCTCTCGTCAGTACAATAAAATATACCGAGAAAAACATTCCCACAATCCCCACGCAATACTAATTAACGAAAATTCAAACGGATCTTCTCCAAGTCCCTATGTTTCTAATGTCTTTTAATTGCCCGAAATATTTCTCGCTCTGATACCAAGCTTGTCACGCCCCCGGACCAAGGCCCTAATAATCAAGTCCTTAATCCGGGGAACGTGGCGTGACGGGCTAGAAAATTCCGCCCGCACGCGCTAATTATTTTCCAACAGGATTCCGTGGTGAGGATTTCAGACGATCCATCACAACCTATGAATCAATTTCAGATCAAATGATAATATGCAGAAGCATGTAGCAAAATTAAAAATCACATGTAACATAAGATAAGTGCACAAGTTTAGTATCAAAAGAGAAATATATACATAAGAGCGTAGCCCAAGTTAAGATTAAAGTTGTAAGGATCACAAAAGTATTTTAAGTTATACATCCCAACAAGGCCAACAAAGGCCACACACAAGGTTCCCAAAATAAAAGTCACTCCCTGAAAGATGTTATCGAAACTCCAGACCCAACATGACATCTACATGACATCATTTGGCTGCCACTCGTGCTCCACTGGAGGCCCTACTGCCTCCTCCGCACGCTCCGCCTTAATGGCTGCGGGTCCAAGATATGACACCAAACAAAAGAGTATCAGACACGACGGTCTGGCAGGTGAATAATACAGTCAAGATATACAAGTTTATAAATGCCATGTTTAAAATCATAAAAATGCAATTGAAACGAAACATATGTAGAGAGTAAAATTAAATGAACCATTTCTGTACAAATAAAAGAATTTCATAATTTAAATATTTCAAACTAACTGACAAATAATCAAAACATTGGCAGACCACATTTAGCTATATTCTCCTATTACCGAAGTAACAAGAGCACACAGACAGAATCCGTTGCCATACAAAATGGCCAGAACAAACAGACAGAAACTGGTGCCACTATTTGTGGGACCGGAAAACAGAACCGTTGCCTTGGCAGGAGCAAACAAACAGAATCCAAACTGAAGTTGGTAAATAATTTTAAAGATCCCAAGTCAGGTGATCAGCCTAACTAGGTGACCTAAGCTTAGTGGTGCATTTTAAAAACCTGAATCGAGACAAATTAAATCATAACAATACACTTCTGAGATCGATAGGAAGAACTACTCCGAACAAATATAAACGGACAATATTAAACAATTCAAATGAGTAGTCTTGCCGATAGTTTCAAATGTAACGAAGCAATTAATTCTGTTTCAAAATGATTTATAAGAAGTTTTATAACTAAATTTGCTAATATGGAATGAGGTGATCCACAGTGGTTGATTGATCTCCCGAAGATTGTCTCATTATACACTTAATGTCACAACGTCGGTCTATGAAACATAGTTTGATACCTCTAAAGAACTCCGATGTTTGAGACACAAAGTGCATAGTAAGGCTTATCTACATTTCTCATCTGATATCATTAGAGAACATGGTTCAGATGTCTTATTCGCTCCCATGAAGCCTTACAAAAACAACACTCTAAAATTAGTTACCAACAAGGCACAGGAAAAACACCCTGAACTATGCCCATGTTCGCTCGAGCGGAGGAGGGTTCGCTCGAGTAGAATCTCCCAGAGCCTCCTTCACTCGAGCCAACAAAACATTCGCTCGAGCGGACGAGCCTCTGTCTCATAATTTCATCAGATAGTATCAAGTTCGCTCGAGCGGATACATTCTCGCTCGAGCGGATATGTTCTGGCTCGAGCGAGCCATTCCAAAAACTTATCCGTTCAAGTTGATACATAGTTTGCTAGAGCAGATGATGTTCTGCAATGTTTTTCAACGGGCAGTGGTTGTTCGCTCGAGTGAACAACTCAGTGGCTGTTCCGCCCATTGCAAAAAATTTCTATATTTCTGATACCATCTCTCTTCCTTTCATCTCCATCTTCTCTACACTATTCCAACCATCTCCTTCCAGTCAAAACTTTCATTCTACCACAACATCATCATTCATTCCAATTTCAAAAATATTCTAATACAAATGAGTTTCCCTTAAATCAAAAACTCTAAAGGCCACTCATTACCAGAAAAAAAAATCCATATGCTTTTCACAATTTGTAACAGAAGATAATCATAGATCACAATAGGACATTTCAGAAAGTAATCTAACTGATGGTAGAAGAAATGCATAGTAACCATAGAAGAGTCCAAAATTCCAGAATTTATAAGAATTCAAGAAATTAAATTGCTTGCATCTTTTTATCTAATTATTCACTTGCCTCAAGATCAAATGGTTGTTAAACACAATCCAAATACTCCTTTCTCAGCTCAACTCCAAACCTACGCCAAAAACCCCATGGAAAACCCACTAAAAAAACCATAAAATTTTAGAAAACAAAGGAGCTCTCAAAGAGTTTCCTTGCATGCATAAAGGAAAACTTCTCAAGGGCCTAGGGAAGCTCATGGTTGTAAGAGGCTAGCAATGGCTTGCCTCTAAGGGGTTCAATTAAGAAGAAAAGCTTGAAGAAGAGGTGGGTTCCAACTGAAATTCCTCTCAAACAATATCAATGGGAAGCTTGGAAAATGGGGAGATGGGTGGTGAAATTTGTTCTTCAATGTGGGTGAATTTGCTATGCATGCAAGAAGAGAGAAGATGAGAAGAAGAGAGAGAGGGCTCTTTTGGGTTCAGTTGTAGGAAAAATGTAGGGAAGAAGAGAACCCAACGTGGTTTTGGGTTTGAAGTTGAGGGAGTGGGCCCCATTGGCCCTGAAATTTTCACATATCTGGATCTATCATTTGTGGCTCCCGAATGAAATTGATGAAGAAAACAAAGCTGTTCATTGAAAAATCTAGTTTCCAAAAAGTATATTTTCCTCATGTTTTTCAATTTTCGAAATTTATGCACGATTTAGTGTAAAAAGACGAATTTGCCCCTTTTTCTCAAAAATATGATTTCTGGAGTTTGAATGCAAACAGAACAAACATGAAAGTTCCTGGGATCAAAATAACAAACTTTAAAAATATCGAAATCTATATTTTTTCAAAAATCAAATAAATCAAATTCTCACGCTAATACGCGTCACACGGGCCACCCAAGGCCCGGTCAAACCAGACTCAACAAGCTCGAAATTCCCAAAAGCTATTCAAAATTCTTATCTAACTAAAAGCTCAAACTAATCATCTTCTAATCCCACATAGAGACTAATCACAATTAGAATAATGATAAAATATACTAAACCTGGGTCGGGGCCTGACAGGGTTCGCTCGAGCGAACATGTTGGCTCGATCAAAAAATACGTCCGCTCGAACTAACAAGCTTCTGGGAGAGTTCTAGGATGATTTCTAGGAAAGTTCAATCAAGCGAAGTTTGGTTCGCTTGAGTGAACTGTCTATTGGAATGGAAGGAATCCCTTTCTGGACAGGTTGCTCGAGTGACCTACCAAGTTCGCTCGAATGAACTGTCCAGGAACTGATTCCGGGACAGTTCTATTCCTCTTCGTTTTCCACTTCTTACAAACTCCTTTGAGCCTCATTCTCACATCAAAAGAGAGGGTTAAAACCTCTTTAAAACCTTTCTCAAACCCCCATCAATCTTCCACAAAACCTATCTAATCATTTCCATTCTCCTCACATTCAATCACCAAAGTAAGAGAAGAATCCACAATCACAAAGGTTCATTTAATGCCATAAACAAGAGACAAAGAAAGAACTATAAACCACATTTCCATGACAATAAATGAGTTTTCAAAACTCTTTAATGAGCATTTATTTCAAATCAATGCAAGTCAGTAAAAAGCAAGAATAGTATGACAAAATCAACACATTTCTAATAAATCTTATTTGATGCTCAAAATATCAAATCATCCACTTGCCTTAGGTCTTAAATCAAGCAAAATAAGCCTCTAATCACCTCTTCCAAGCCAAGAACAAAAGCTACACAAAAACCCCAAAACTAACCCTAAAATGGGTCAAGACAAGGAACAAGGAATAATAAATCTTCAATAATAAAAATGGAGTTTCTCTATGGCTAGAACAAAACATATCTCGAAGATGGAGAGGGTTGCTTACTTGGATGAGCTTCAAATGGAAAGAGCTAGCTCAAAGAAGATCTCAAAGTTGATGGATTTCTCTTCCAAGAGTATCAATGGAGTGTTCTCAAGGAGAGGAAGAAGATGGTGAAGTCCATTTCTCAATTTGTGCAAGGTTGGTGATGATTTTAATGATGGAAAAGCAAGAAGGAGAAGAGAAAGTGAAGAAAACCCTAGGTGGGTGTTGCCTGTGCTGGAAAATGGAAAAGATAAGAAAAGGGTTCTCTTATATACAAGTGGGGAGTGGGCCCCACCCCTAGGAATTCTTGTTGGGTCAAAATCATGGCTTTTGGGATCTTGGATGCATTCGACGAAGCAGGGAAACTTGTTCGTCGAAATTTCTATCTTCCAAAAAGTATATGTTTCGCGGGTTTCGGGAATATCAAATATTGGGTATAGATTTAGTGTAAAAAGATTGTTTTGCCCTTGAAGCTAGGAAAGTCGGGTTTCGGGATTCCCGACGGAAACGGGATCACCATGAAAATCATAGAGATTAACGAGATAAGTAAAATGGGATAAAAACACGAATCACAGGAATCTCAGAAAATCCCCCAAGTAAACGTCAAGTCATAAAAGGAACCCTAAAGGACCCAACTAATCACAAAGGCACTCAAAATTTCCCAAAGCTATAACAAAGCTATTCTAAACCCAACTAAATCAAAATTCACTAATCGCGTTTAGAACTGACACACAATTTAATTAACACTAAACGAAGTCACTCGGGTTGGGGTCTTACATCCTCCACCCCTTGAAACATTTGGTCCTCCAAATGAAAATATAAAACTCACCTCAGGTAGTAGATGTGGATACTTCTTCTGCACTTGGTCTCTCAATTCTCACATTGCTTCTTCTGGTCCATGATTCTCCCAAAGTATTTTTACCCACTGAATAGTCCGTGTCCTCAATTATTGTTCCTTCATATCAATGATCTAAATGGGCTTCTCTACATGTGTAGAATCTTCTCTGATTTCCAAAGGTTCATGTCGGAGTATATGTGAAGGGTCGGGGCATACTTCTTCGACATTGACACATGGAAAACATTATGTACGCCGGAAAGTTCGGGCGGTAAGGCTAATCTATAAGCTACTTCACCAATCTTGCTCATAATGTCGTATGGTCCAATGTATCTCCGTGACATCTTGCCTTTCTGCCCAAATCTCAATGTTCCTCAAGTAGGTGACACCTTCAAGAAAACCTTATGTCCTTTAAACTGTAAGTCCCTTCAGTGAGAGTCTACATAGCTCTTCTGTCTACTCCGGGCCACTTTCAGACGTTCTTGAATCTGTTTAACTTTGTCACTAGTCTCACTCACAATGGTTGGTCCATAGAAACTGCGAGTACCAACTTCTTCCCAATAAATAGGTGTCCTACACCTTCTGCCATACAATGCCTCAAAAGGCGCCATCCCAATGCTTGAGTGGTAGGTGTTGTTATAAGCGAACTCACACAATGGTAGAGTTTCGTCCCATTGAGTCTTGAAATCCAAAACACAAGCACGGAGCATATCCTCAAGGGTCTGAATTGTTCTCTCTGACTGGCCATCTGTCTAAGGGTGATAAGTCGTACTGAACTGTAGCCTCGTACCCATATATACATGCAATGTCTTCTAAAATCTAGAGACGAATCTGCTGTCTCTGTCAGACGTGATGGAAACTGGCTGATCATGTCTGCTGACAATCTCACTAACAAACAACTATGCTAAAGGTAACATATGCATCTTCTTTCCTGTCCTCATCGGAATGAAATGAGTTGAACTTGGTGGGACGGTCCACAATGACCCATATTGCATCGTTGCCTTTGTTGGTCCTCAGTAGTCCCGAAATGAAATCCATGGTAATGCGCTCTCATTTCCATTCTAGAATCTTTAACGATTGCAATAGCCCTGGAGGCTTCTTATGCTCTGCCTTAATCAGCTAACAAGTCATACACCGGAAGACAAACGCTGCTACCTCTCTCTTCATATTGTTTCACCAAAATCTACCCTTCAATTTCTGGTACATCTCGTACTGCCTGGATGCATAGAGTACCTCGTGCTGTGAGCTTGTCATAATGTTATTCCTCAAATCTTCAATGTTAGGCACACATAGATGGTCACGGTAGTACAAAACTCCATCAACAAAATGAAAATCAGGATGATCTGCTATATGATCTGAAATTGGCCAACTCTGGATCTTGAAACTGACTATCCTTAATCTTCTGAACGAAGGAAGGCTCTGACGTTGACATGTTAGCTAATATCACACCCTTCTTCAGTGGCTGTAGATCTATTTTCAACTCTTCAAATTGCTCAAAAATACAAGTTCCAGTGAGATTTGCCAAACCTACTGATTTTCTGCTCAAAGCATTCGCAACTACATTAGCTTTCTCCAGGTGATATTTGATTGGAAAGTCATAATCTTTGATGTATTCCGTCCATCTGATCTAATCTACCTCATGTTCAATTCCTTCTGAAAAAACAAATACTGTAAGCTGCGGTGATCGGAGTGAACCTCAAATTTCTCTCCATAGAGGTAATGTCTCTACATTTTCAAAGCAAACACAACCGTTGCTAACACAAGATCATGGGTTGCATAGTTCTTTTCATGATCTTTCAACTGCCGGGATCCATAAGCTATCACTTTTCCATCTTGCATCAACACGCAACCAAGTCCAACATTCAAAGCATCAGTAAAAATAGTAAAACCGCCGCTTCCGGATGATAAAGTAAGAACTGGTGCTGTAGTCAATCTCTTTTTCAGCTCTTAGAAACTATCTTCACACTTATCTGTCCACACATACGGTACATTCTTCCTCGTCAACTTCGTCAATGGTGACGCAATCGACGAAAATCCTTGCACGAACCTCCGATAATAGCCTGCCAATCCCAAAAAACTTCTGATTTCTGACAAATTCTTTGATCTTTCCCACTTTACTACTGCCTCAATCTTGGACGGATCTACTAACAATCCTTCCTTGGAAATGATGTACCCCCAAAACGCTACTTGCTCTAGCCAAAATCCACACTTAATGAGTTTCCCATACAACTTGTTCTCTCTCAGAAGTTGCAATGGCACTCGCAAGTGCTCTTCATACTCTTCCTTGGTCTTGGAGTACACCAAAATGTCATCAATGACTACTACCACGAACTGATCCAGGTACTGTGCAAATATTTTGGTCATCAATGCCATGAACACTACTGGTGCATTTGTCAATCCAAATGGCATCACTATAAACGCTTAGTGTCCAAATCTTGTCCGGAAAGCTGTCTTCAGTACATCCGACTCTCTGACTCTTAGCTGGTGGTAACCGGATCTCAAATCAATTTTTGAAAAATAAGAATTACCTTGTAACTGATCAAGCAGTTCATCTATCCTCGGTAATGGGTGTTTGTTCTTGATGGTTACTTGGTTCAATCTCCGGTAATCAATCCGCATTCTCATTGAACCATCATTCTTCTTGATGAACAAAACTGGAGCTCCCCATGGCGAAATACTAGGTCTTACCAAACATTTGTCCATCAATTCTTGCAATTGTATTTTCAATTCTCCCAATTCCGCCGGAGCCATTTGATATGGTGCAATAGAGATTAGAGAGGTCCCCGGTAATAGCTCAATAGTGAAGTCTATTTCTCTGATGGGTGATAATTCTGGAATTTCTTTTGGAAAAACATCCGGAAATTCCCAAACAATAGGGATCTCCTCCACCCCTTGGGACCGTTTATTCTTCGTGAAAAACACCAAATAAGCTTCACACCCACTTTTTAGAAGTCTATCAGCCTTCATGTTGACACCAAAAATATCACTATGTCCCTTCAACACCAAAAGCTACATGGAGCCACATCCTGCCATAAATAGGAAGGCGCCACTTCAAGCATCAGATTTTGTCAGAGTCAAACAAAAACTGCAAGGTCTTTCAAAGCAGCCAAAAGAGGGGTACACATGAAGTTTTGGACTGTTTCAACATCATTTGGCCTAACTTCACTCCTCCGACAGCCAGACAGAAGCTCCCGGCAACGACAGTGTCGAAGACTTCAAAAACTTCAATCAGAGCCTACGGATGGTCTCAGAATACCTCCAAAA
>QPKB01000596.1:0-25352 GCA_003546025.1 Camphora micrantha
CCTCGCCCCCGTCTGTGTTTTCTGGCGCCCCCTGGTGTTCGCTGCGTTGCCCCCTGGCCGCCCCGTTTCCCCTCCTTGTGTGCCCGGCTTTGTGCGTTGGGCTCCGGGCCCCTGCCGCCCGGTCCGTTTCCTCCCTCTCGCCGTTTCTTCCCGGCGGTGGGCCCCTGGCCGGCCCCCCCCCTCCCTTGTTGTGGCGTTGCTCTGTCTGTCCGGTCGGTGCCCCGTCGGTCGGTGCGTGCTGCTGCGTCGGCCGCGTGCGGGCGGTCGCTGCGTGCTGCTGCCTGTCGGTTCGTGCCGGCGTGCTGCTGCGTCTGCCCTGTCCGTTCCGTGCGCGCGGCGGCTGCTGCGTCCGGCGTGCGCTGTCCGTCGTTGCGTGCTGCTGCGTCGGCCGTGTGCCGGCGGTCCGTGGTGCTGCTGCGCGGTGCGTGCTGCGTGCGGTCGCCCCCGGTGCCCCCCTGGCCCCGTTTTCCCCTCCTTGTGTGTGCCGGCTTTGTGCGTTGGGCTCCGGGCCCCTGCCGCCGGTCCGTTTCCTCCCTCTCGGCCGTTTCTTCCCCGGCGGTGGGCCACCCTGCCGCCCCCCCCTCCCTTGTTGTGGCGTTGCTCTGTCTGTCCGGTCGGTGCCCTGTCGGTCGGTGCGTGCTGCTGCGTCGGCCGCGTGCGGGCGGTCGCTGCGTGCTGCTGCCTGTCGGTTCGTGCCGGCGTGCTGCTGCGTCTGCCCTGTCCGTTCCGTCCCTGCCTTCGTGCGCGCGGCGGCTGCTGCGTCCGGCGTGCGCTGTCCGTCGTTGCGTGCTGCTGCGTCGGCCGTGTGCAGGCGGTCCGTGCGTGCTGCTGCGCGGTGCGTGCTGCGTGCGGCCGCTTTTCCCCCCTCGCCCCTGTCTGTGTTTTCTTGCGTCCCCTGCCTCTTCCCTGCCTTGCCCCCTGGCCGCCCCGTTTCCCCCTCCTTGTGTGCCCGGCTTTGTGCGTTGGGCTCCGGGCCCCTGCCGCCCGGTCCGTTTCCTCCCTCTCGGCCGTTTCTTCCCCGGCGGTGGGCCCCCCTGGCCGCCCCCCCCCCCTCCCTTGTTGTGGCGTTGCTCTGTCTGTCCGGTCGGTGCCCCGTCGGTCGGTGCGTGCTGCTGCGTCGGCCGCGTGCGGGCGGTCGCTGCGTGCTGCTGCCTGTCGGTTCGTGCCGGCGTGCTGCTGCGTCTGCCCTGTCCGTTCCGTCCCTGCCTTCGTGCGCGCGGCGGCTGCTGCGTCCGGCGTGCGCTGTCCGTCGTTGCGTGCTGCTGCGTCGGCCGTGCCGGTGCCGTGCGTGTGCTGCCGTGCGTGCTGCGTGCGGCCGCTTTTCCCCCCTCGCCCCTGTCTGTGTTTTCTTGCGCCCCCTGCCTCTTCCCTGCCTTGCCCCCTGGCCGCCCCGTTCACCCCTCCTTGTGTGCCCGGCTTTGTGCGTTGGGCTCCGGGCCCCTGCCGCCCGGTCCGTTTCCTCCCTCTCGGCCGTTTCTTCCCGGCGGTGGGCCCCCTGGCCGGCCCCCCCCCTCCCTTGTTGTGGCGTTGCTCTGTCTGTCCGGTCGGTGCCCCGTCGGTCGGTGCGTGCTGCTGCGTCGGCCGCGTGCGGGCGGTCGCTGCGTGCTGCTGCCTGTCGGTGCGTGCCCGGCGTGCTGCTGCGTCTGCCCTGTCCGTTCCGTCCCTGCCTTCGTGCGCGCGGCGGCTGCTGCGTCCGGCGTGCGCTGTCCGTCGGTGCGTGCTGCTGCGTCGGCCGAGTGCCGGCGGTCCGTGCGTGCTGCGTGCGTGGCCGCTTTTCCCCCCTCGCCCCCGGTTGTGTTTTCTGGCGCCCCCTGGGTGTTCGCTGCGTTGCCCCCTGGCCTGTCGGTGCGTCCCGGCGCCCCGTGCCCTTCCCCCTCCTTGTGTGGCTGCCGGCTTTGTGCGTTGGGCTCCGGCCCCTGCCGCCGGTCCGTTTCCTCCCTCTCGGCCGTTTCTTCCCCGGCGGTGGGCCCCCTGGCCGGCCCCCCCCCCTCCCTTGTTGTGGCGTTGCTCTGTCTGTCCGGTCGGTGCCCCGTCGGTCGGTGCGTGCTGCTGCGTCGGCCGCGTGCGGGCGGTCGCTGCGTGCTGCTGCCTGTCGGTGCGTGCCGGCGTGCTGCTGCGTCTGCCCTGTCCGTTCCGTCCCTGCCTTCGTGCGCGCGGCGGCTGCTGCGTCCGGCGTGCGGTGTCCGTCGGTGCGTGCTGCTGCGTCGGCCGTGTGCCGGCGTCCGTGCGTGCTGCTGCGCGGTGCGTGCTGCGTGCGGCCGCTTTTCCCCCTCGCCCCGGTTGTGTTTTCTGGCGCCCCCTGGGTGTTCGCTGCGTTGCCCCCCTGGCCGCCCCGTTTCCCCCTCCTTGTGTGTGGCCGGCTTTGTGCGTTGGGCTCCGGGCCCCTGCCGCCCGGTCCGTTTCCTCCCTCTCGGCCGTTTCTTCCCCGGCGGTGGGCCCCCTGGCCGGCCCCCCCCCTCCCTTGTTGTGGCGTTGCTCTGTCTGTCCGGTCGGTGCCCCGTCGGTCGGTGCGTGCTGCTGCGTCGGCCGCGTGCGGGCGGTCGCTGCGTGCTGCTGCCTGTCGGTGCGTGCCGGCGTGCTGCTGCGTCTGCCCTGTCCGTTCCGTCCCTGCCTTCGTGCGCGCGGCGGCTGCTGCGTCCGGCGTGCGCTGTCCGTCGTTGCGTGCTTCTGCGTCGGCCGTGTGCCGGCGGTCCGTGCGTGCTGCTGCGCGGTGCGTGCTGCGTGCGGCCGCTTTTCCCCCTCGCCCCCGGTTGTGTTTTCTGGCGCCCCCTGGGTGTTCGCTGCGTTGCCCCCTGGCCGCCCCGTTTCCCCCTCCTTGTGTGCCCGCCTTTGTGCCTTGGGCTCCGGGCCCCTGCCGCCCGGTCCGTTTCCTCCTCTCGGCCGTTTCTTCCCCGGCGGTGGGCCCCCCTGGCCGGCCCCCCCCCTCCCTTGTTGTGGCGTTGCGCTGTCTGTCCGGTCGGTGCCCCGTCGGTCGGTGCGTGCTGCTGCGTCGGCCGCGTGCGGGCTGTCGGTGCGTGCTGCTGGGCGCGGTCGGCCGGTCCTTGCCTGCCGTCGCTGCTGCGCCGGCCGTCGGTCCGTGCTGCCGCGCCGGCCTTGCCCGGTCTGTCCCTTCGCCCCGTCCGGTCGGCCGCGTCGGCCGCGCGCGGTCCGTTTCCTCCGTCTCGGCCGTTTCTGCCCCGGGGGTGGGGCCCCCTGGTCGGCCCGGCCCCTCCCTTGTTGTGGCGTTGCGCCGTCTGTCCGGTCGCTGCCCGTCTGTCCGTGCGCGCTGCTGCCTCTGCCGTGGGCTGTCCGTCTGTGCGTGCGTCGTGCTGCTGCTGTGCGCCGCGCGCCCCTTTCGTGGGCCTTGCTGCTGCGTCGGCGTTGTGCCGCCCGTCCGTGGTTTCTTGCCCGCTGTTGCCTGGCCCGTTTGCGGTCCGCCCGCGTGGGTCCTTCCCCGCTCGCGGCCGCCCCGCTGCCCGCCGTTCCCGTTTCCTCTCTCCCCGTGCGTTTGTCCCCGGGGGGTGGGGCCCCCTGGTCGGCCCCCGCCCCTCCCTCGTCGTGTCGTTCTCCCGTCTGTGTGTTTGTCGCTGTCGCGGCCTCTGGTGCGCGGCGTGCCCTTGCTCCTCGCCGGCTTTGTTCGGCCTTCGTGGTGCGCTTTGTGCTTCCTCCTCCCTTCGTCCTTGTGGTGGGGGCCGTCGTGCCGCGTCCCTTGCGCCGTTGTGGGTGGTTGCGTGGGGCCGGCCGTGGCGCTGCGCTCCGCGCTCCCCCTCTTTGGCCTGCCGCCTCTCGCTTCTCGGTCGTTTGGCCTGGCCGGCCGTGCTTCCCGCTTCGTGCTGGTTTCGGTGCGGTCGGCCGCCGCCGCCCTCCCCTTTGCCTTGCCCGGCTGGCGTCTGCCCGTGCGCCGCGGCCGGTCGCGCCCGCCTCCTTTTGCTCCCTCTTCTTTCTCTCCGCCCGCCCTTGCGGCGCCGGTGCTCGCCGTCGGGCGTCTGGCGCGGTGTGTGGCCGTGCCGTGGTGGCCTGTGTGTTGTTGTTGGCCCGGTTGCGCCTGGGGGCCCCCTCTTTGCGTCGTGCGGCCGCCCTGCTTCGCTCCCTCCTCCTCCCCTCCTGGCCCGGCTGCCCTTGCCGCGCCTCGCTTGGCGTGTCTGTCTTCGTCCCGGCTTTGCGGTCGGCGCCCCTTCCGCTGGCGGTTGTCCCTTCCGTGGCGCTGCCCTTGGCTGCGGCGGGCTCTCTGCGCCGCCTCCTGTCCGGCCTTCGGCTCCGGCCGCCCCGTTCTCGGGCGTCGCCTGGTTGCTCCCCGGCCGGCGCGTGCTTGCTGGCTGCGGCGGCCGTGGGCGGTGTGCCGTCGTGCTCGTCTTCCCCCCCTCGTTGCTCGCCCCCGGTCGCCGGCCTTCCCGCGGTCGCTCTCCGTTCGCTCGGGTGCGCCGCGGCGTCGGCGTCGCCGCTTGCCGCTCCCTGGTTGCTCCTGCCCGTCGTCCTCTGCTTGTCTCCCCGCTTCCGCCCTGCCTGTGTCCGTCTGCCCTCCTTCCGCCTGTGCCCCTGCGCCTGGCTCCTTCCCTCCGTTCTCGTTTGTTTGCTGGTCTCTTCTCCTCGGCTCCCCGTCGTCCTTCTCGCGCTCCTCCGTGCCCCCCCCCCGCCTTCTGGCCGGGCTGCCTTTCTTCGCTCCCCGGTCGCCGCGGGCTCTGCCCGTCGCTCCGCTGCTTCCTGCTCCCTCGCCGGCTCGCCCGGCCCTTGTGCCGGCGCCGCCTCCTTCCCCTTTCTGCCCTCTCCCCTTTCGCCGGTCGGCTCGGGGCCTCCTGTGGTGGTGCCGGGTGCCGGCGCCTTCGGGTTCGCTTCCGGCGCGGGCGCCTGCGCCCCGGCTCCCCCCTCCCCGGCCGGCCGCCGGCGCGCCCCTTCCCCCTCCTGCCCCGGGGCGGTCGTGCCCCTCCCTCCCCCTCCCGGGCTCTCCGCGTCTGGTCCTTGGCCTGCGTCCCCTCTCCCTCCCTTCCCGCGGCTCCCTTGGCGGGCCCGTCTGGTGCCCGCCGCCGCGGTCCTTCCCGCTCCCCTCGCGTCTCTTTCCGTTGTTGCCGTTCCCCCGCTCGTCGTTGGCCCTTGGGCTGGGCCGGCCGGTCCGCCTCTGGGTGTGCCCCGGTCGTCTCGTCCCTTCTGCCGGCGCTTCGTGCCTTGCCTTCCCTGGCCGGGCCGCCCCCCGGCGCTGTTCCTTTGCCGCCCTTCGCGTGCTCCCCGCCCGCCTCCGCTCTGGCTCCCTTCGCCTGGGCTCCCCTCCCCGGCTTTCGGTCCTCTTGTGTTGGCCTTCGGGCCCGGCGTCCTGCTTCCCCGGGCCCGTCGGGGGCCTTCGTCTTTCCTCGTCCGCGGTGCCCTTCTTGGCTTTCTGCCCGCCGCCCCCCTGCGCCCGCCTTTGCCCCGGCTGTTTTCCTTCCTCCCGCCCGCCCGTTGGGGGCTCGCCGCCGCTTCGCTCCCGTCCTCGTCTCCCCCTCCCCGCTGCCGCCCCGGGCTCGGCGGCTGTTGCTCTTCGGCCCCCGCCGGCCCCTTCTGCGCCCTCCCCGTTTTTGGGTTCCGGGGGGCGTCTGGTCGCCCGGCTGCCCCTTCCCGGCCTTGCCGGCCGGGCCCCCCCCGGCGTGGCGCCTGCGGCTTCCTTTGCCTCCCCCGGGGCCCCTTCCCCGGTCCCGCCCTTGCCCGGCTTGCCCGCCTGCGCGCTCTTTCTTGCTTCTCTGGGTGGTGGTGCCTGGCCGTTCTTCGTTGGTGGCGCGCTTTGTCTGGTTCCTTCCGTTCCCGCCCGCGCCCTCCGCCTGCTCCCTCGCTCTGTGGCGGTGCTCCTCCCCGGCCCGCTTCTTCGCGGGCCTCTGGCCGTTTCGGCCCCGGCCGTTTGCGGCCCTCCCCGGTCTGTGCTGCCCTTCGCTGTTCTGGGCCGCCCGCGCGCTCCCCTGCTGTCTTCCCGCGTCTCTCGCCTTGGCCGCCCGGCCCGGGTCCTCTTTTGCCCTTCCCTCGTGCTGGGGCTCGCTCCTTGCCCTTGTTGGTCTTCCCCGCGGCCTTCCTCGTCCTCGCGCGTCCTCCGCTCGCGTTGCCTCCGTCCCTGCCCTTTGTCCCCCCCGCCCGTCGCTCCTCCCGCTTGCCTGGTCCGGTGCCGTGTTCGGCTCGCGGCGCCGTGGGCGGTCCGCCGCCGGCGCCGTCGCGCGCCGTCCCCTGCCCCTTCTCCTTTCGCGGCCGGCGCCGTCGTCCCCCGGTTTCCGTCGGTGCCCCTGCGGCCGGCTCCTTGCCGTCTCTGGCCCCCCCCCCGCGCCCCCGTCCCGCGCCGCCGCCGCTCGCGGCGCGCGGCCCGGGGGCCGCCCCGGGGCCGCGCGTCCCGCCGCGCTCCGCCCCCCCTCTGGGCGCGGCGCGCGCCCCGGCCTCGCCCGCGGCCGGGGCGGCCGCCCCGCCCGGTGCGGTGGGGCGCGGCCGCCCGTCTGTGCCTCTTCTCGCCGCCTCTCGGCCCCGGCTCTCTCGGCTCTCGCCTCGCTGCCGCCCGTCGCGCCCTGCGCTCCTTGGTGTGCCTTGCCGCCTCCCGTGCCCCCTCGCGTCTTTGCCCGCCCGTTGCGCCCGCGGCCCCTCGGCCGCGGGCCCGCCTGCCTGGGCGTCCCCGCCTCGCACCGCCCCCCGCGGCCCTTCCCCTGCCCCGGGCCGGGGCGCGGCGCCTGGCCATCCTTGCCCGCGCCCTCGGCGCGCGGTCGGCGGCCCCCGGCGGCCCCCGTGCGGCGCGCCCCGGCGTGTGGGGGTTGCGCGGCGCTTCGTCGCCGCTCGTCCGTCGCGCCCGCCTTCCGCCGCGCGGCTCCCCCCGCGGGCCCCGCCCCGCCCGCCTCCGCGGGCGCTCGGCCCGCGCCCCCCCGGTCCGGCGTGGCCCCCCGCTGCCTTTCCGCCTCTCCCTCCGCGGCGGCGCCGCCCCTTCCGCGGCTTCCCCTCGTCCCGGCGCGCGCCCCGGGCGCCGCCCCGCTTGCGCCTCGGCCGGCCCCGCCGCCCGCCTTGTCGTCTGTCGCCGCGTCCTCCGCGCCGGCCCGGGCCCCCGTCCCCTGGCCCGTGGCGCCGGCGCGGGTGCGCGCCCCGTCGTGCCCGGCCCCTGCCGCCCCCCGCGGCGCTGTCGGCGCGTCGGGTTGTTTGGGCCTGCCGCCCCCCTCGGGCGGTCCCTTCCGTCCCCGGCTCCCTCCCGGCGCGCGCCCGCTCGCGCCCCCGTCCCGCGCGGGCCCGCTGCCCCGGCCTTTGCCCCGCGCGTCCCCGCGTGCTTGCCCTTGTCGGGCGGGCCGCGGCTGGGGGCCGGCGCTGCGCCTCGGTCGGCCGCGGCCCGGCGTCCCGCCGGTCCGCCCCTCGCCTCGGGGCGTGGCCCGTTGCGGGTCGCGGCGGCGGCCTCCGCCCTTGCGGTCGCTCCCGCGCGTGGCGCCGCCGTCGCCTCGCCCGGGGCCGCCCGCCCGCGCCGCGTCGGCGTGCCGTCCGGCCCCGCGTGCTCTCGCCGCCGGCCTGCGGGCCCCCCCTTCGGCCCGTCTTGCCCCCCGGCCCCCGGCGTCTGCCCTGTGTGCGCGTCGCCGGGCGCGTCCCCCGTCCGGCGCCCGGCCGCTGCTTGGCGGGCTCCCCCCCTGCGGGTGCCCCGCCGCCCGCCCTCGCTCTTCTGCGCCGGGTTCGCGTGCGCGCCTGCCTGTCGGGCCCCGCCCGCTGGTGCCCTCTGCCTGCGCGGGGCGCCGCCCGCGGCCCCTCTGGTGGCGGCCCGCCGCGCTCCTGCCGTGCCCCTCGTTCGTCTGCCTTGGGTCTCGGGGCGCCCGCCTCCTCGCCCCGTCTCGTCGCTGGTTCCCTCCGCCGTTTCCCTCCGGCTCGCTGGCGCCCGCGGGCGCGTTCTCTCGGGTCCCGCCCCTGCTTCGCGGCCTCGGGGGCGCCCCGCCCTCGCCCTCTTCTCCCCCTTTCCCTCGGTCGGCCGGCGCGGCTGCTCCGTTGCGCCGCGCCCCGGCCTCGCGCGCTCCCCGTGGGCCCTTTTTTGGTCCGCCGCCCTGGCGCTGCGGGCTGCCCCGGCCGCCGGGTTCCGGTGCCCCCCTGCGCGCTCCCCCGCGCCCCCCCCGGGTGTTGGTCGCTTCCGCCCGCCGGCCGGTGGTCCTGGCCGTCGCCCTCCGCTCCGGCGTGTGTGTCCCCCTCCCCTGCCGCCTCCCCTCGCCCCGCCCTGGCTGGCGCTGCCGCGCGCGCCCCCTCCCCGGCCGTCGGGCGCTTGCCCTGCCCCGCTGCGTCGGCGGGCGCGGCGGCTGCTGCCCCCCTGGGGCGCGCGCCCGGGCGGCGCGGCCGTCGGTGCGGCTCTTGGTGGTCGTCGCCCCTCTTCCCCTGCGCCCTTTGCCGGCCGCCGCGGGGCCCCGGTTCCCTGTGCCCGGCCCTTGCCCCTGGGTTCGTCGCTCCTCCGGGCCGGGGGCCGCCCGTCTGCGCGCGTGCGGCCCGCGCGCTCCGCCCGGGCCTCGGGTTCCCCTTCCTGCCCCGGGCCGTGGCGGCTGCCGGCCCCGTTCGGGCGTCCGGCGCCGTCGGCGGGGGCCTCGGGCCGCGTTCTCTTTTCTGTTTCCCCGCCTGCCCCCCCTGGCCCCGGCTCCGCCGGCGGTCGGGTCCCGCGGCTGGCCGCGCCCCGCCCGTCGCGTGGTGTCCGGTGCGCCCCCGGCGGCCCTTGCCCCTCCGGCGGCCCGCGTGCCTCCCCCGCCCGGTCGTCCTCCTCCCCGCCTCCGGTCTCCCCGGTGCCCCGCCTCTGGTCGCTGGCCCCCTGTCGGCCCGGGCCGTCGGCCCCCGGCTCCGTCCCTCGGGCCCCGGCTTGGCTCTGCGGGCTGGGCCCGGGGGTCCCTGTCCGCGCCCCGTCGGCTGTCGGTGGCCTGCTCGCGCTGCTCCCGCGGCGCGCGCGGGTCGCCGCGTGCCGGCCGGGGGCCGGCCCGGGCCCGGCTCCCTCGGGGGCCTTCCCCGGGCGTCGCCCCGTCGCCTCCGCCCTGGTCCGGCCCCGGGGCCTCCGCCTGTTTCCTTCCCCCCCGCCTTGCGCTGGTCCCTGCGGCTGCTCCCGCCCTGTGCTTTCTGCCCCGTGCTCTGCCTGTCCCCGTGCCGCCCTTCCCCCCCGCGCGGGTCCCCGGCGGGCGTCCCTCTGCCTCTCTTCCGGTCGCCCCCTGCCTCGTCCTCTCCTTCGTGCCGCGCCTGCCTGGCTTCCCGCGCTTCCCCCTGTCCCTGTCTCCTCTCCCGCGCCCCCCCCGCCCCGGGCCCGGGCTTGGCCGCCTCCGCGGGGCCCGCCGCCCCTGTTGCGCTTGCCTCTCGTCCGCCTTTGTGCCCTGCCTTGCGCGGTGTCGGCTCCGTGGGCGCCGTCTCGGCGGCGCCCGTGCCCTCCCCCTCCTTTTCCCGTTCTTTTCCTTCTTCCGTGCGTCGGCGGCGGGGCCTCGCCCCTCCTTTTGGTCCCCCGGCCCGCCCCGGCGGGCCGCTCCGGGCGGCCGCCCTTGTCCGGTGGGGCGTTTGGCTGGGGCGGCCCCTCTGTTCCCCGCTCCCGCCGGTGTCCTCCGCTGCGCTCCCCGCGCCCCGCCCTCTCGTGTGGCCCCCCCGGGTCCCCGCTCGTTTGCTTCTGCTTTCCCGTCCGCCTCCGCCCCGTGCCCGCGTGGCCTCTCGCTCCTTTCGCCCTTCGGGCTTTGCCGCTCGCGGTGTCCGCCCCGTTCCCCCCGGGCTCCCTGGCTTGTGGCCGCCCCGCGTTCCTCGCGCCGTTGCTTTTTGCTCCTTCGCTGTCGGCTCTTCCTCTCCTTGTGCCGCCGCCTTCCCCCCGTGTTGGCTTGTTCCCCCCCCCTCGGGCCCGTGCGCTGGGGATCCGCCCCACGTGCGCCCGGTTCGTTTTCCCCTCCTGCTGCTCGTGCCCCGCTCGTCCTTCCCCTCGTCCGCGCGGCCCCGTTGCTTCGCCCCCTTGGTCCTCGCGCTTGGTTGCCCCGCCCGTGGCGCGCCGCTCCCGTGCGTCGGCTTCTGCCTGCCCGCCTCTCCGTCCGCCTCCCCGCTCCCCCCGCGGCGCTCGCGCCCGCCGCCCGCTTGCCGACCCTCCGTCGGGGCCTCTTTGGCCCCCCTGGGCCCGTGCCGTTGGTGCCGCCCGCGCGGCGGACGCGCCGCGCCGGGCCGCCTTGCAGCTTCCTTTCGCCCGCCGGCGGGGCCGCCTCCTTTGGCATCCGACTTCCCTCCGCGACGGGGTCTTGTCCGTGGCCGCGTGGCCTTGCTGCCCCGCTCCCCTGCGCTTCCGCCCCTGTCGCCCCGCTTCGCCCCCCACCCCCCCTCGCCCCGACCGCGCCCTTCCGCTGCGGCGGTCGCCGCGCGGCTCCGCGCCGCGTCGCGGGCCGCGCTCCCGTCTCTCGCGGCCTCGGCCGGCGCCCTCCGCGGCCGGTCCGCGGGGGCCGGCCCGTCGCTCGTGCGTGCCGCCCGTTCGGGCGCTGCGGCGGCCTTCGGCCGTCGGGGCTCCGCGTGCGGGGCCGGCGCGTCCGCGGGGGGCCTCGGGCGCCCCGCGGCCCCTTCGTTCCTCCGCGTTCCGCGTGCCGCGTGCTCCGCGCGGTCGGCGCGGTCCCCTTCCGCCGGTCGGTTCCGTGCGGGTGCTGCGTGCGGCCGCTTTTCCCCCCTCGCCCCCGTGCGTGTTTTCTGGCGCCCCCTGCCCGTTCCCTGCCTTGCCCCCCTGGCCGCCCTGTTTCCCCCTCCTTGCGTGCCCGGCTTTGTGCCTTGGGCTCCGGGCCCCTGCCGCCCGGTCCCTTTCCTCCTTCTCGGCCGTTTCTTCCCCGGCGGTGGGCCCCCTGGGTGGCACCCTCCCTCTCCTCTGTCGGCGGTCTGCCTGTGGGCTGGCGCCCTGGCCGGTGGCCCCTGTCCGCCCCGGTCTCCCTTGCGCCTCCTCCCCCTGGCCTTGGTGGCCTCGGCTGCCCGTCGGTGCGCCTCGGCTGCCCCCTTGGTGCGTGGGCCCCCCTCCCTCGCCCCCCGGCCCCCGTGGTCCGCCCGGCCGGCCCCCGCCTGCCCTGTGCCGCGTCCCTTGCGTTGGTGCTGCGGTGTGCTGCTCGTGGGCTCTCCGCTGTTGCTGTGGCCGCCCCGGCTGCCCCCGTCGTGCGGTTGGCCTGCCGGTCCCTGCTTTGGTGCGGCCGCCCCCTGTGCCGCGCTTCTGCGGTTGCCGTGGCTGGCTGGCCGCTGCCTTGGCCCGCTGGTTCGGCGCCCGGTCGTTTCTCCCTGCCGGCCCTCCCTGCTCCTCCCGCCGTTGGTCTGCCGGGTGTTGGCCCCCTCTCCTTGGTCCCCGCCCGCCCCCGTTCTCCTTGTTGGCCGCCCGTGCTTGGTCCGGCTTCCTTCTCCCTGTCCCCGGGGTTTCCGCCCTTGGCGGCGCGCGCGCGGCGGGCCCTTCCCGCGCTCCGGGCGGGTCTTTGTCTCCGTCTTGCGGCGCGTTCTTTGTGTTCCTTCTTTGTCCGGGCTCGTCCCCTCCTTTTGCTTCGTCCGCGCGGGCCGGTGCCCCCTCCCTCCCGTGCTCTCCCTTCTCCTGCCCTGCTTGCCCTTGTCCCCTTCTTCTTCCTTTCCTGCTGCTTCGTTGTGCGTTCTGTTGGTTGGCCGGTTCCGTGTTTGGTCCCCTCCCCGGCCCGCGGCGCCCCTTTCTCGGCGCCCCTTCTCCCCCGCGCCCCCTGGCCTGGCCTCCGCGGTCCCTCGCCTTTGTTCCCGTCGGGCGCGGCTTCCTCGCCCTCCTCGGGGGTCCACCGGCCCCGGCGGTGGGCCCCTCCTGCTGGCGGCGCCTCCCGGCTTGTCCGGGCCCTTCTGCCTCCGTGTTCGGGGCGCGTTCGGTCCCTCGGCCGGCCGCCGGGGCGCCGGCCCGGCCGCGGCGCCCTCGCGCCTTCTCGGCCCTTTCTCCCCGGCCGGTGTGCGCCGCTGGCCGGCGCCGTCCCCTCCCTTGCTGTGGCGTCGCGGCGCCCGTCCGGGCGGCGCGGTCCCTTCGGCCGGTCGGTTCCGTGCCCGCCGCCCCGTTCCGTCCCCTCCCTCGGCCGTCCGTGCGTTTCCGGCCTGCGGCGTGGCCGTTCGTTCTTCGCCGGGCCCCGTGCCCCTTCCGGCCTTTCCGCCGTGCGGCCTCCCGTTCGTTCCTCCGCGTGCCCGTGCCGCGTGCCGCGTGCTCCGCGCGGCGCGGTCCCTTCCGCCGGTCGGTTCCGTGCCCGCCGTCCCGCCGTCCCCGTGCCCTTTCCGGCCTTTTCGCCGTGCGGCCTCCCCGTTCGTTCCCCCGCCCGTCCGCCCGGGCCCCGCGCCCCGCGCCCCGTGCCCCGTGCTCCGTGCGGTGCGGTCGGTCGGTCGGCGCGCGTCCTGCTCTGGTCTCTCCTCTCGTCGGCCCTGGTGCCGTCCCTTGTTTCCCCCCCTCCTGGGCCTCCCCGTCCGCGCCTGCGGCCCTGGCCCTTTCGGCCTGTTCCCGGCTCCCCCTGCCCCCTCCCTTTCCCCCCTGCTTGTTCCCCCTGTCTTCCCCGTTTTCCCTGCCTTGCCCGTCGGTGCCGGCCCGGCCCCGCCGGGCGCGTTGCGGTCGGCCGGCGCCCGCCCGGTCGCCCGCCGGCGTGCGGTCCGCCCGTTCCGCCGCCCTTGCGCCGTGCCGTCCGCCCCGGGCGCGCGGCGTGCCTGCTGCCGCCCCTTCGGTGTGCCGTCCGGCCGCGCGCGCTGCCGGCCGCGTGCGGTCTGCCCGTGCGTCGTGCTGCTGCCTTTGCCGCGTGCCGGCCGCCCGTGCGCGCTGCTGCGTCGGCCGCGTGCGGTCAGCCCGTGCTGCCGTGTGCGGTCTGCCCCCGCTTCCGTGCGTGCGCCGTGCTGCTGCCTTCTCCGCGTGCCGGCCGTCCGTGCGCGCCGCTGCGTCGGCCGCGTGCGGTCGGTCCGTGCTGCCGTGTGCCGTCTGCCCCCGCTTCCGCGCGTGCGACGTGCTGCTGCCTTCTCCGCGTGCCGGCCGCCCGTGCGCGCCGCTCGTCGGCCGCGTGCGGTCCGTCCGTGCTGCCGGGTGCCGTCTGCCCCCGCTTCCGTGCGTGCGCCGTGCTGCTGCCCGCGCCGCGTGCCGGCCGTCCGTGCGTGCGTGCTGCTGCCCGTGCCGTGTGCGGTCCGTCCGAGCGTCGTGCTGCTGCGGGTGCCCTGCGTGCGTGGGTGCTGCTGCGTCGGCCGCGCGCCCGGTCCCTTCCGTGCGTGCTGCCTCGTCGGCCGTCTGCGGCCTGCCCGTGCGTGTTGGGCTGCGGCTGGCGTCGCCGTGTGCGGCCGGCCCGTGCGTGCCTGCTGCTGCCCGTGCGGCGCGTGGCCCGTCCGTGCGTGCTTCGTCCCGCGGCCGCTGCCGCGTGCCGTCCGTCCGTCCCTCCGTGCTGCTGCGTCCCCCGCGTGCTGCCTGTCGGTCGTGCAGGCGTGCTGCTGCGTCTGCCCAGTCCGTTCCGTCCGTGCCTTCGTGCGCGCGGCCGCCGCTGCGTCCGACGTGCGCTGTCCGTCGGTGCGTGCTGCTGCGTCGGCCGTGTGCTGGCGGTCCGTGCCTGCTGCTGCGCGCCCGCTGCCGGTCCGTGCCTGCGGTCGCTGCTGCGTCGGCCGTGTGCGGTCTGCCGGCCGCGTGCGGGGGCCGGTGCGTGCTGCTGCCCGTCGGTGCGTGCCGGCGCGCTGCTGCGTGCCCCGTCCGTCCCGTCCGTGCTGCTGCTGCGTCCGCCGTGCGCTGTCCGTCGGTGCGTGCTGCTGCGTCGGCCGTGTGCCGGCGGCCCGTGCGTGCTGCTGCGCGGTGCGTGCCGCGTGCGGCCGCTTTTTGCCCCCTCGCCCCCGTCTGTGTGTTTTCTGGCGCCCCCCGCGTGTTCCCTGCCTTGCCCCCCTGGCCGCCCTGTTTCCCCCTCCTTGTGTGCCCGGCTTTGTGCGTTGGGCTCCGGGCCCCTGCCGCCCGGTCCGTTTCCTCCTTCTCGGCCGTTTCTTCCCCGGCGGTGGGCCCCCTGGCCGGCCCCCGCCCCTCCCTTGTTGTGGCGTTGCGCTGCCTGTCCGGTCGGTGCGTGCTGCTGCGTCGGCCGCGTGCGGGCGGCCGTGCGTGCTGCGTGCTGCTGCCTGTCGGCGCGTGCCGGCGGCCGGTGCGTGCTGCTGCCTGCCGGTGCGTGCCGGCGGTCAGTGCGTGCTGCTGCCTGTCGGTGCGTGCCGGCTTGCTGCTGCCCCTGCCCTGTCCGTTCCGTCCGTGCCTTCGTGTGCCCGTCCTGCTGCTGCGTCCGCCGTGCGCTGTCCGTCGGTGCGTGCTGCTGCGTCGGCCGTGTGCCGGCGGCCCGTGCGTGCTGCTGCGCGGTGCGTGCCGCGTGCGGCCGCTTTTTGCCCCCTCGCCCCCGTCTGTGTTTTCTGGCGCCCCCCGCGTGTTCCCTGCCTTGCCCCCTGGCCGCCCTGTTTCCCCCTCCTTGTGTGCCCGGCTTTGTGCGTTGGGCTCCGGGCCCCTGCCGCCCGGTCCGTTTCCTCCTTCTCGGCCGTTTCTTCCCCGGCGGTGGGCCCCCCTGGCCGGCCCCCCGCCCCTCCCTTGTTGTGGCGTTGCGCTGCCTGTCCGGTCGGTGCGTGCTGCTGCGTCGGCCGCGTGCGGGCGGCCGGTGCGTGCTGCTGCCTGTCGGCGCGTGCCGGCGGCCGGTGCGTGCTGCTGCCTGCCGGTGCGTGCCGGCGGCCGGTGCGTGCTGCTGCCTGTCGGTGCGTGCCGGCTTGCTGCTGCTGCCCCTGCCCTGCCCTCCGTTCCGTCCGTGCCTTCGTGTGCCCGTCCTGCTGCTGCTGCGTCCGCCGTGCGCTGTCCGTCCGTCGGTGCGTGCTGCTGCGTCGGCCGTGTGCCGGCGGCCCGTGCGTGCTGCTGCGCGGTGCGTGCCGCGTGCGGCCGCTTTTGCCCCCTCGCCCCCGTCTGTGTTTTCTGGCGCCCCCCGCGTGTTCCCTGCCTTGCCCCCCTGGCCGCCCTGTTTCCCCCTCCTTGTGTGCCCGGCTTTGTGCGTTGGGCTCCGGGCCCCTGCCGCCCGGTCCGTTTCCTCCTTCTCGGCCGTTTCTTCCCCGGCGGTGGGCCCCCCTGGCCGGCCCCCGCCCCTCCCTTGTTGTGGCGTTGCCCTGCCTGTCCGGTCGGTGCGTGCTGCTGCGTCGGCCGCGTGCGGCGCGTGCCGGTGCGTGCTGCTGCCTGTCGGCGCGCGCCGGCGGCCGGTGCGTGCTGCTGCCCGTGCGCTGCCGGTGCGTGCGGCGGCCGGTGCGTGCTGCGGTGCGTGCCGGTGCTGCTGCCCCTGCCCCTGCCCTGTCCGTTCCGTCCGTGCCTTCGTGTCCGCGCGCGGCCGCTGCTGCGTCCGCCGTGCGCTGTCCGTCGGTGCGTGCTGCTGCGCGTGCCGTCGTCGTCCGTGTGGCGGCCGCCGTGCGTGCTGCTGCGCGGTGCGTGCCGCGTGCGGCCGCTTTTGCTGCCCCCTCGCCCCCGTCTGTGTTTTCTGGCGGCCCCCCCTGCGTGTTCCCTGCCTTGCCCCCTGGCCGCCCTGTTTCCCCCTCCTCCTTGTGTGCCCGGCTTTGTGCGTTGGGCTCCGGGCCGCTGCCGCCCGGTCCGTTTCCTCCCTCTCGGCGTTTCTTCCCCGGCGGTGGGCCCCCCTGGCCGGCCCCCCCCCCTCCCTGTTGTGGCGTTGCTCTGTCTGTCCGGTCGGTTCCCCGTCGGTCGGTGTGTGCTGCTGCGTCGGCCGCGTGCGGGCGGTCGCTGCTGCGTGCTGCTGCCTGTCGGTGCGTGCCGGCGTGCTGCTGCGTCTGCCCTGTCCGTTCCGTCCCTGCCTTCGTGCGCGCGGCGGCGGCTGCTGCGTCCGGCGTGCGCTGTCCGTCGGTGCGTGTGCTGCTGCGTCGGCCGTGTGCGGCGGCGTGCGTGCGTGTGCGCGCGTGCGTGCTGCGTGCGGCCGCTTTTCCCCCCTCGCCCCCGTCTGTGTTTTCTCTGGCGCCCCCTGGGTGTTCGCTGCGTTGCCCCCTGGCCGCCCCGTTTCCCCTCCTTGTGTGCCCGGCTTTGTGCTTGGGCTCCGGGCCCCTGCCGCCCGGTCCGTTTCCTCCCTCTCGGCCGTTTCTTCCCCGGCGGTGGCCCCCCTGGCCGGCCCCCCCCCTCCCTTGTTGTGGCGTTGCTCTGTCTGTCCGGTCGGTGCCCCGTCGGTCGGTGCGTGCTGCTGCGTCGGCCGCGTGCGGGCGGTCGCTGCGTGCTGCTGCCTGTCGGTTCGTGCAGGCGTGCTGCAGCGTCTGCCCTGTCCGTTCCGTCCCTGCCTTCGTGCGCGCGGCGGCTGCTGCGTCCGGCGTGCGCTGTCCGTCGGTGCGTGCTGCTGCGTCGGCCGTGTGCCGGCGGTCCGTGCGTGCTGCTGCGCGGTGCGTGCTGCGTGCGGCCGCTTTTCCCCCCTCGCCCCCGTCTGTGTTTTCTGGCGCCCCCTGGGTGTTCCCTGCCTTGCCCCCCTGGCCGCCCCGTTTTCCCCTCCTTGTGTGCCCGGCTTTGTGCGTTGGGCTCCGGGCCCCTGCCGCCCGGTCCGTTTCCTCCCTCTCGGCCGTTTCTTCCCCGGCGGTGGGCCCCCCTGGCCGGCCCCCCCCCTCCCTTGTTGTGGCGTTGCTCTGTCTGTCCGGTCGGTGCCCAGTCGGTCGGTGCGTGCTGCTGCGTCGGCCGCGTGCGGGCGGTCGCTGCGTGCTGCTGCCTGTCGGTTCGTGCAGGCGTGCTGCAGCGTCTGCCCTGTCCGTTCCGTCCCTGCCTTCGTGCGCGCGGCGGCTGCTGCGTCCGGCGTGCGCTGTCCGTCGGTGCGTGCTGCTGCGTCGGCCGTGTGCCGGCGGTCCGTGCGTGCTGCTGCGCGGTGCGTGCTGCGTGCGGCCGCTTTTCCCCCCTCGCCCCCGTCTGTGTTTTCTGGCGCCCCTGGGTGTTCGCTGCGTTGCCCCCTGGCCGCCCCGTTTCCCCTCCTTGTGTGCCCGGCTTTGTGCGTTGGGCTCCGGGCCCCTGCCGCCCGGTCCGTTTCCTCCCTCTCGGCCGTTTCTTCCCCGGCGGTGGGCCCCCCTGGCCGGCCCCCCCCCCTCCCTTGTTGTGGCGTTGCTCTGTCTGTCCGGTCGGTGCCCCGTCGGTCGGTGCGTGCGTGCTGCTGCGTCGGCCGCGTGCGGGCGGTCGCTGCGTGCTGCTGCCTGTCGGTGCGTGCCGGCGTGCTGCTGCGTCTGCCCTGTCCGTTCCGTCCCTGCCTTCGTGCGCGCGCGGCGGCTGCTGCGTCCGGCGTGCGCTGTCCGTCGTTGCGTGCTGCTGCGTCGGCCGTGTGCCGGCGGTCCGTGCGTGCTGCTGCGGTGCGTGCTGCGTGCGGCCGCTTTTCCCCCCTCGCCCCTGTCTGTGTTTTCTTGCGCCCCCTGCCTCTTCCCTGCCTTGCCCCCCTGGCCGCCCCGTTTCCCCCTCCTTGTGTGCCCGGCTTTGTGCGTTGGGCTCCGGGCCCCTGCCGCCCGGTCCGTTTCCTCCCTCTCGGCCGTTTCTTCCCCGGCGGTGGGCCCCCCTGGCCGGCCCCCCCCCTCCCTTGTTGTGGCGTTGCTCTGTCTGTCCGGTCGGTGCCCCGTCGGTCGGTGCGTGCTGCTGCGTCGGCCGCGTGCGGGCGGTCGCTGCGTGCTGCTGCCTGTCGGTTCGTGCGGCGTGCTGCTGCGTCTGCCCTGTCCGTTCCGTCCCTGCCTTCGTGCGCGCGGCGGCTGCTGCGTCCGGCGTGCGCTGTCCGTCGGTGCGTGCTGCTGCGTCGGCCGAGTGCCGGCGGTCCGTGCGTGCTGCGTGCGTGCGTGCTGCGTGCGGCCGCTTTTCCCCCCTCGCCCCTGTCTGTGTTTTCTTGCGCCCCCTGCCTCTTTCGCTGCCTTGCCCCCCTGGCCGCCCCGTTTCCCCCTCCTTGTGTGGCCGGCTTTGTGCGTTGGGCTCCGGGCCCCTGCCGCCCGGTCCGTTTCCTCCTCTCGGCCGTTTCTTCCCCGGCGGTGGGCCCCCCTGGCCGGCCCCCCCCCTCCCTTGTTGTGGCGTTGCTCTGTCTGTCCGGTCGGTGCCCCGTCCGTCGGTCGGTGCGTGCTGCTGCGTCGGCCGCGTGCGGGCGGTCGCTGCGTGCTGCTGCCTGTCGGTGCGTGCCGGCGTGCTGCTGCGTCTGCCCTGTCCGTTCCGTCCCTGCCTTCGTGCGCGCGCGGCGGCTGCTGCGTCCGGCGTGCGCTGTCCGTCGTGCGTGCTGCTGCGTCGGCCGTGTGCCGGCGGTCCGTGCGTGCGCTGCGCGTGCGTGCTGCGTGCGGCGCTTTTTCCCCCTCGCCCCCGGTCTGTGTTTTCTGGCGCCCCCTGGGTGTTCGCTGCGTTGCCCCCTGGCCGCCCCGTTTCCCCCTCCTTGTGTGGCCGGCTTTGTGCGTTGGGCTCCGGGCCCCTGCCGCCCGGTCCGTTTCCTCCCTCTCGGCCGTTTCTTCCCCGGCGGTGGGCCCCCTGGCCGGCCCCCCCCCTCCCTTGTTGTGGCGTTGCTCTGTCTGTCCGGTCGGTGCCCCGTCGGTCGGGTGCGTGCTGCTGCGTCGGCCGCGTGCGGGCGGTCGCTGCGTGCTGCTGCCTGTCGGTGCGTGCCGGCGTGCTGCTGCGTCTGCCCTGTCCGTTCCGTCCCTGCCTTCGTGCGCGCGGCGGCTGCTGCGTCCGGCGTGCGCTGTCCGTCGTTGCGTGCTGCTGCGTCGGCCGTGTGCCGGCGGTCCGTGCGTGCTGCTGCGCGGTGCGTGCTGCGTGCGGCCGCTTTTCCCCCCTCGCCCCCGGTTGTGTTTTCTGGCGCCCCCTGGGTGTTCGCTGCGTTGCCCCCCTGGCCGCCCCGTTTCCCCCTCCTTGTGTGGCCGGCTTTGTGCGTTGGGCTCCGGGCCCCTGCCGCCCGGTCCGTTTCCTCCCTCTCGGCCGTTTCTTCCCCGGCGGTGGGCCCCCTGGCCGGCCCCCCCCCCTCCCTTGTTGTGGCGTTGCTCTGTCTGTCCGGTCGGTGCCCCGTCGGTCGGTGCGTGCTGCTGCGTCGGCCGCGTGCGGGCGGTCGGTCGCTGCGTGCTGCTGCCTGTCGGTGCGTGCAGGCGTGCTGCTGCGTCTGCCCTGTCCGTTCCGTCCCTGCCTTCGTGCGCGCGGCGGCTGCTGCGTCCGGCGTGCGCTGTCCGTCGTTGCGTGCTGCTGCGTCGGCCGTGTGCAGGCGGTCCGTGCGTGCTGCTGCGCGGTGCGTGCTGCGTGCGGCCGCTTTTCCCCCCTCGCCCCCGGTTGTGTTTTCTGGCGCCCCCTGGGTGTTCGCTGCGTTTGCCCCCTGGCCGCCCCGTTTCCCCCTCCTTGTGTGCCCGCCTTTGTGCCTTGGGCTCCGGGCCCCTGCCGCCCGGTCCGTTTCCTCCCTCTCGGCCGTTTCTTCCCCGGCGGTGGGCCCCCTGGCCGGCCCCCCCCTCCCTTGTTGTGGCGTTGCGCTGTCTGTCCGGTCGGTGCCCAGTCGGTCGGTGCGTGCTGCTGCGTCGGCCGCGTGCGGGCTGTCGGTGCGTGCTGCTGGGCGCGGTCGGCCGGTCCTTGCCTGCCGTCGCTGCTGCGCCGGCCGTCGGTCCGTGCTGCCGCGCCGGCCTTGCCCGGTCTGTCCCTTCGCCCCGTCCGGTCGGCCGCGTCGGCCGCGCGCGGTCCGTTTCCTCCGTCTCGGCCGTTTCTGCCCCGGGGGTGGGGCCCCTGGTCGGCCCCGGCCCCTCCCTTGTTGTGGCGTTGCGCCGTCTGTCCGGTCGCTGCCCCGTCTGTCCGTGCGCGCTGCTGCCTCTGCCGTGGGCTGTCCGTCTGTGCGTGCGTCGTGCTGCTGCTGTGCGCCTGTGCGCCCTTTCGTGGGCCTTGCTGCTGCGTCGGCGTTGTGCCGCCCGTCCGTGGTTTCTTGCCCGCTGCTGTTGCCTGGCCCGTTTGCGGTCCGCCCGCGTGGGTCCTTCCCCGCTCGCGGCCGCCCCGCTGCCCGCCGTTCCCGTTTCCTCTCTCCCCCGTGCGTTTGTCCCCGGGGGGTGGGGCCCCCTGGTCGGCCCCGCCCCTCCCTCGTCGTGTCGTTCTCCCGTCTGTGTGTTTGTCGCTGTCGCGGCCTCTGGTGCGCGGCGTGCCCTTGCTCCTCGCCGGCTTTGTTCGGCCTTCGTGGTGCGCTTTGTGCTTCCTCCTCCCTTCGTCCTTGTGGTGGGGGCCGTCGTGCCGCGTCCCTTGCGCCGTTGTGGGTGGTTGCGTGGGGCCGGCCGTGGCGCTGCGCTCCGCGCTCCCCCCTCTTTGGCCTGCCGCCTCTCGCTTCTCGGTCGTTTGGCCTGGCCGGCCGTGCTTCCCGCTTCGTGCTGGTTTCGGTGCGGTCGGCCGCCGCCGCCCTCCCCTTGCCTTGCCCGGCTGGCGTCTGCCCCGTGCGCCGCGGCCGGTCGCGCCCGCCTCCTTTTGCTCCCTCTTCTTTCTCTCCGCCCGCCCTTGCGGCGCCGGTGCTCGCCGTCGGGCGTCTGGCGCGGTGTGTGGCCGTGCCGTGGTGGCCTGTGTGTTGTTGTTGGCCCGGTTGCGCCTGGGGCCCCCCCTCTTTGCGTCGTGCGGCCGCCCTGCTTCGCTCCCTCCTCCTCCCCTCCTGGCCCGGCTGCCCTTGCCGCGCCTCGCTTGGCGTGTCTGTCTTCGTCCCGGCTTTGCGGTCGGCGCCCCTTCCGCTGGCGGTTGTCCCTTCCGTGGCGCTGCCCTTGGCTGCGGCGGGCTCTCTGCGCCGCCTCCTGTCCGGCCTTCGGCTCCGGCCGCCCCGTTCTCGGGCGTCGCCTGGTTGCTCCCCGGCCGGCGCGTGCTTGCTGGCTGCGGCGGCCGTGGGCGGTGTGCCGTCGTGCTCGTCTTCCCCCCCTCGTTGCTCGCCCCCGGTCGCCGGCCTTTCCCGCGGTCGCTCTCCGTTCGCTCGGGTGCGCCGCGGCGTCGGCGTCGCCGCTTGCCGCTCCCTGGTTGCTCCTGCCCGTCGTCCTCTGCTTGTCTCCCCGCTTCCGCCCTGCCTGTGTCCGTCTGCCCTCCTTCCGCCTGTGCCCCTGCGCCTGGCTCCTTCCCTCCGTTCTCGTTTGTTTGCTGGTCTCTTCTCCTCGGCTCCCCGTCGTCCTTCTCGCGCTCCTCCGTGCCCCCCCCCCGCCTTCTGGCCGGGCTGCCTTTCTTCGCTCCCCGGTCGCCGCGGGCTCTGCCCGTCGCTCCGCTGCTTCCTGCTCCCTCGCCGGCTCGCCCGGCCCTTGTGCCGGCGCCGCCTCCTTCCCCTTTTCTGCCCTCTCCCCTTTCGCCGGTCGGCTCGGGGCCTCCTGTGGTGGTGCCGGGTGCCGGCGCCTTCGGGTTCGCTTCCGGCGCGGGCGCCTGCGCCCCGGCTCCCCCCTCCCCGGCCGGCCGCCGGCGCGCCCCTTCCCCCCTCCTGCCCCGGGGCGGTCGTGCCCCTCCATCCCCTCCCGGGCTCTCCGCGTCTGGTCCTTGGCCTGCGTCCCTCTCCCTCCCTTCCCGCGGCTCCCTTGGCGGGCCCGTCTGGTGCCCGCCGCCGCGGTCCTTCCCGCTCCCCTCGCGTCTCTTTCCGTTGTTGCCGTTCCCCCGCTCGTCGTTGGCCCTTGGGCTGGGCCGGCCGGTCCGCCTCTGGGTGTGCCCCGGTCGTCTCGTCCCTTCTGCCGGCGCTTCGTGCCTTGCCTTCCCTGGCCGGGCCGCCCCCCCGGCGCTGTTCCTTTGCCGCCCTTCGCGTGCTCCCCGCCCGCCTCCGCTCTGGCTCCCTTCGCCTGGGCTCCCCTCCCCGGCTTTCGGTCCTCTTGTGTTGGCCTTCGGGCCCGGCGTCCTGCTTCCCCGGGACCGTCGGGGGCCATTCGTCTTTCCTCGTCCGCGGTGCCCATTCTTGGCTTTCTGCCCGCCGAACCCCTGCGCCCGCCATTTGCCCCGGCTGTTTTCCTTCCTCCCGAACGCCCGTTGGGGGCTCGCCGCCGATTAGCTCCCGTCCTAGTCTCAACCAAACGCTGCGACCCGGGCTCGGCGGCTGTTGCTCTTCGGCCCCGCCGGCACCTTCTGCGCCCTCCCGTTTTTGGGTTCCGGGGGGCGTCTGGTCGCCCGGCTGCCCCTTCCCGGCCTTGACGGAAGGGCACCCCCGGCGTGGCGCCTGCGGCTTCCTTTGACTCAACCCCGGGGAACTTCCCAGGTCCAGACATAGTCCGGCTTGACCGCCTGAGAGCTCTTTCTTGCTTCTATGGGTGGTGGTGCATGGCCGTTCTTAGTTGGTGGCGCGCTTTGTCTGGTTAATTCCGTTTCCCGAACGAGACCTCAGCCTGCTAACTCGCTCTGTGGCGGTGCTCCTCCCCGGCCAGCTTCTTAGCGGGACTCTGGCCGTTTAGGCCCACGGAAGTTTGCGGCAATCACCAGGTCTGTGATGCCCTTCGCTGTTCTGGGCCGCACCGCGCGCTCCACTGATGTATTCACCGCGTCTCTCGCCTTGGCCGACAGGCCCGGGTAATCTTTTGCCCTTCCATCGTGATGGGATCGATCATTGCAATTGTTGGTCTTCAACGCGGCCTTCCTAGTAATCGCGAGTCATCAGCTCGCGTTGACCTACGTCCCTGCCCTTTGTACACACCGCCCGTCGCTACTACCGATTGAATGGTCCGGTGAAGTGTTCGGATCGCGGCGCCGTGGGCGGTCCGCCGCCGGCGCCGTCGCGAGAAGTCCACTGAACCTTATCATTTAGAGGAAGGAGAAGTCGTAACAAGGTTTTCCGTAGGTGAACCTGCGGAAGGATCATTGCCGTCTCTGGAACCACCACCGGCGAACCAGTCCCGCGACGACGCCGCTCGCGGCGCGCGGCCCGGGGGACGACCCGGGACGCGCGCGTCCCGACGAGCTCCGAACAACCCTCTGGGCGCGGCGAGCGCCAAGGAATCGAAAGCGGAAGGGGCGGCCGCCCGCCCGGTGCGGTGGGGCGCGGCCGCCCGTCTGTGACTCTTTCTAGACCACGCCTCTCGGCCCCGGATCTCTCGGCTCTCGCCTCGCTGCCGCACGTAGCGCCCTGCGCTCCTTGGTGTGCCTTGCCGCCTCCCGTGCCCCCTCGCGTCTTTGAAACGCCCGTTGCGCCCGAGGACCCCTCGGCCGAGGGCCCCGCCTGCCTGGGCGTCACCGCCCCCCTCCGCCCCACCCCCGCGGCCTTCCCCCTGCCCGGGCCGGGCGCGGCGCTGGCCGTCCGTGCCCCGCCCTCGGCGCGCGGTCGGCGGCAAAGGAGGACACCGTGCGGCGCGCCACGGCGTGTGGGGGTTGCGCAGGCGATTCGTCGCCGCTCGTCGTCGCGCCCGCCTTCCGCCGCGCGCGGCTCCCCGCGGCTCCCCCCGCCCGCCGCCGCGGGCGCTCGCCGCGCCCCCCGGTCCCCGGCGTGGGCGCCCCCGCTGCCTTTCCCCTCTCCATAAGCGGCGGCCCGCCACTCCGCGGCTCCCCTCGTCCGGGCGCACCGCACCGGGCTGCCCCCCGCTTCGCACTCGGCCGTCCCTGCCACGCCACTTGTCGTACCGTCGACGCGTCGCATCACGTCGAGCACACGGGCACACCCGTCCCCTGGCCAGTAGACGCCGGCGCGGCGTCGCGCGCAACCGTACGTGCCGGCACCCTAGACCGCCACCGAAACGGCGCTGTCAGCGCGTCGGAGATTAGTATTTAAGGGCCTGCCGCCCCACTCGGGCGTCACATTCGATCCCCGGCTCCCTCCCGGCCGCGCGCCCGCTCGCGCACCACCGTACCGCAAAAAAAGCGCGGGCCCGCTGAACCCCAGGCCTTTGCCCAAACCGCGCGTCCCGCGTGCTTGCCCTTGTCGGGCGGCCGCGGGCTGGGGAGCCGGCGCTGCAGACCTCGGTCCCGCCGGCCGGCGTCCGCCCGGATAACGAAACACCCTCGACCATCGGGGCGTGAGCCAGATATGCGGGTCGACGGCGGCGCCTAAAACAAAAGCCACATCATGCGGTCGCTCAAACCGACCGGCGTGGCGACGCCGTCGCACCTCGTCCCGGAAAAGAGCACGCCCGCCGCGCCGCGTCGGCGTGCCCATCCGCCCCCGCGTGACTCTCGGCCGCCGGCATGCGGGCCCCCGCCCCTTCGGCCCGTCTTGCCACCCACGGCCCCCGGCTGTCTGCACCTGATGTGGCGTCGCCGGGCGCGTCAACCCGTTCCAGCGGCCCGGACCAGTGCATGGGCGACAGCTACCCCCCTGCAGGGGTGCGCGCACGCAACCGATCACTCGCTCTTCATGCGACCGGGTATCGCGTGCAAGACAGCCTGCTGTCGGCCCCGCCCGCTGGTGCCCCTATGCTGCCGGGGCGCGCCCGCGGCCCTCTGGTGGGCGGCCCGCCCGCGCTCCTGCTGACCCGTTCGTACTGCCTTGGGTCTCGGCCGCCCGCCCTACTCGCCCCGTCTCGTCGCTGGTTCCTCCGCACGTTTCCCTCCGGCTCCGCTGGCGCCCGCGGGCGCGTCTCTCGGGTCCCGCCCCTGCTCGCGCCTCGGGGGCGCCCGCCCTCGCCCTCTCTCCCCTTTCCCTCGGTGGACGGCGCGGCTGCTCCGTTGCGCCGCGCCCCGGCCTTCGCGCGCTCCCCGTGGGCCCTTTTTGGTCGCCGCCCTGGCGCTGCGGGCTGCCCCGGCCGCCGGGTTCACGGTGCCCACTGCGCGCTCACCCCCCCCCCCCCGGGTGTTGGTCAGCTTCCGCCCGCCGCGTGGTCCTGGCCTGTCGCCCTCCGCTCCGGCGTGTGGCCCCACTCACCTGCCCGCCTCCCCTCCCCGCCCCTGGCTGGCGCTGCAGCGCGCGCCCCCTCCCCGGACAGTCGGGGCGCTTGCCCCTGGCCCCGCTGCGTCGGCGGGCGCGGCGCTTGCTGACCCCTGGGGCGCGCGCCCGGGCGGCGCGGCCGCGGTGCGGCTCTTGGTGGTCGTCGCCCCTCTTCCCCTGCGCCCTTTGCCGGCCGCCGCGGGCCCCAGGTTCCCTGTGGCCCGCCCTATGCCCCATGGGTAGTCGCCTCCTCCGGGCCGGGGGACGCCCGTCTGCGCGCGTGCGGCCGCGCGCTCCGCGGGCCTCGGGTTCCCATTCCTGCCCGGGCCGTGGCGGCTGCCGGCAAACGTTAGGGCGTCCGGCTCGACGTCGCGGGGGCCCCGGGAAGAGTTCTCTTTTCTGTTTTAACCGACACTGCCCCCACCTGGCACGGCTCCGCCGGCGGTCGGGTCCAGCGGCTGGCCGAGCCCCGCACGTCGCGTGGTGTCCGGTGCGCCCCGGCGGCCCTTGAACCTCCGGGGCCCGCGTGCCTCCCGCGCCCGTCGTACTCATCACCAGCATCTCCGGTCTCCCCGGTGCCCACGCTCTATTGGTCGCTGGCCCCCTGTCGGCACGGCACGTCGGCAACCGGCCCCGTCACCTCGGCCCCGGCTTGGCTCTGCGGCGGCACCGGGGGTCCCTGTCCCGCCCCACGTCGGCTGTCGGTGGCCTGCTCGCGCTGCTCCA